>RJWJ010007308.1:0-58158 GCA_004363605.1 Indri indri
GGTAGGTCTGCTTTTAGTTCTTTGAGGAATCTCCATACTGTTTTCCATAGAGGTTGTACTAGTTTAAATTCCCACTGACAGTGTGTAAGCGTTCTCCTTTCACCAGCACCCATTTGTTTCTTTTGAATTATGAATAATGCTTCCATAGCATTCCTGTGTACACATACTAGTGTAAATGCATGAGAATTTCTCTACCTGGGAATGGAATTTCTAGGCTGTAGAGCATGAGAATGTTCAAGATTATAAGAGAGTGCCAAATTGTGTTCTAAGGTGGTTGAACCAACTCACACTCCCTTCAGCCAGGCAGTATCTTTTTCAATTTTCCAGATTCTCACAGCATTCTGTATCTAATGGTTAAGAGCATTATTTGGATATGAATTCCAGCTGCTATCTATGGGACCTTGGAAGAATTAGTCACTCTTTCTAAGTCTCAGTTTTTGCATCTGCAAAGTGGGATTATCAACTGCAGTAAGGTATAGGTTTATTGCAAGAACTAAAATAATCTATGCAAAGCCAAATAATCTAGCACAGTGCCAAACACACAATAGTGTCCAATAACTATTACCATTGATTATTTTGTGTTAAAACCAGAGCTAAGAGAGTAGGGAAATATTTGAATACACTGCTACTGTGGTCTGAATGTTTGTGTCCCCCCGCAAATTCAAATATTGAAACCCAACTCTTAAGGTGATGTTATGGGGGGTGGGGTTTGGTAGCTAATTAGGTCATGACGGTGGATCCCTCATGAAGGAGATCAGTGCCCTTATAAAAGAGGCTTGAGGGAGCTTGTTCACCCCTTCCACCATGTAAGGAGCAGTTAGAATGTGCTGTCTTTGAAGCAGAGAACAAGCTCTCACCAGACCCTGAACCTGCCAATGCCTTGATCTTGGACTTCCCAGTCCCTAGAACTTTGAGCAGCAAATTTCTGTTGTTTATAAATTACCCAGTCTAAGGTATTTTGTTATAGCAGCCCAAACTGACTAAAACAAGTACCTCACATCTAGTGCTCATGTTGGTGAACTCTTTGCCTTGTGAAAATACAGCAGCCCCCAATAGCCCAGTGCCTTAACATTGTCAAACATAGTTAATCTAAAGTCCTTGTGCTGTTGTTTAGGATGTTTGCTACTTAGTACTGTTCACAATTTAAATCTGTCATGTAAAGATAATTAGAGGTCAATATCAGAAGGTAAAAATATTTTCTGGTTTGTATCGCAGATGGCAATTTGGTAATTTACCTAATTAACACCTACTACTCCTGCTGTTGTCTTGTACATGTTAGTTGGGTTTCCTCTTTGGGCTTCAGTGGAGTGCCATTGCCCTCAGCACTCCGCAAGACAGCACATGCCACCCCCAGACCCCCTCACATGGGTGGAGCCATCCTTAGAGACAGCCAACGGAGATGCCAAGAGCAGCCAACGTTCGCACAGGGCTTTCACAAAGCACGTGCATCTATGGCATCTCATTAGCCTCCCCACTGAGGTCCTGAGATTTTCTTGTTATTTCTAGTCCCATTTTTACAGAAAATGAAACAGAGTTAAGAGACAATTAAGTGATTTGTCTTATGTGACAGAAGCTTGACTAAAACCCAGGCTTCTGTCACTGGATTCAATATTTTTTTTCCACTGCCTCACCCTGCCATACTGTATTATGCTCCATAGTATGTGTTTATTTACTTTTCCTTTCAATGCTATTTGATTTAATCCATTTGATTATATTAAGAAGAAAAAGAAACCCATTCGTGTCTCTAGAGGTGGCTGTAACCATTAGTCAGAATACAGAACAAAGTTCACTGTCAAATTTACTTTAAGAAGAATGGTTCAATAATTAATTGCAAAAGGCTTATTTGAAATTAAAAAGGCTTAAGATCATGGGCTTTCATTTCTCCCAATCAAGTTTTAATTACTGAAAAGTTTAGTAACAACTGAAGCGTGTAGTGACTGTGCTCTTTATTGCTGAGAGGTTTTTTTCAAAAGAGCTTCCACTGCCTCATTGTCTTCTCTTCTTGTTTCTACAAGACATCACTTGATAATATTAATTGTCTTTTTAGTGTTTGCCTTCATTACAAAAACTTCTGCATTCTCTGGGGCTCATGCATTAGCTGCTCCTCAAGTCCTACATAGCAGATCAATCCAGGCAAACACAGGTGTGGCTCCGCTGTGCCCTCACCACCCCCATGCACCAGCAGGGAGAAAGCCCGCCCCGCTCAGGGTCATTCCATACAAGGCTGATGGGCAGAGACACTGGTTGCAGGGCCTGTCTTCTGCATATCACTCAGCAGGTGACAGATCCAGCCATCTTTCTGGCTTATTTCCTGCAGGTACTGAAAGGCATTTGCACCACTCAAGTCACACTGTAAGATTTCCAAGCACTGCTCTGTCCACCATATCCACATTGGGCAAGATTAGCCAGGTGTGTTTGTCCAGAGGCACCTGGGTGGACTTAGAGTGAGGGGGTGTATGTCAGCCTCTCCCCAGGGCTCCCCAATGAGCCCTGCCCTACTGCTCAGTCCAGTCACTTGTCGTCACAGAGAGCTTGTGGCTGGATCCAAGAGCAGAGTCAAGGAAGTGCATTGGCCCAAGAGGACAGTCCTCTGCAGGAGGACAATCATGATTTCAGCCTTCATAAGCCTGACACCTTGGTGTGGAGTACCTTTAACCCTACTGGTCCTTTCTTACTTGCCCAAGGAAGATACTACAAATACACGGTTTACCCACCACACCAAATTGTTTTGAGCACCCCCCGAAAATAATAACCTGAGAGCTTAATTGTATAAAATAACTGAAAAGCATATATGATCTTACCGTTATTGAAAATGCCTGTGGGCCCTTATCCCACCCCCTGCCTGTAAGATTCACTGTTTTGTTTATCTATTCAGCATATTTCTGATGCCCACCAGGTTCCTGGCGCTGTACTCAGTGCTGGGGAAAAAGCAGCGAGCAAGGTGGGAGTGAGAAGGTTGAAGCCTCGCAGAGTAGAAATAATATTTCCGTGTCTTTTACAGCAACTTGCGTGGAACTGGAGACCATTATCCTAAGTGAAATATCTCAGCAATGGAAAAACGAACTCCACAGGTACTCACGAATAGCTGGGAACTAAACGATGGGAACACACAGGCACAAAGAGATGTAAAGACATTGGAAACCAAGAAGGAGGAAGGATGGGAGGGAGATGCATGGTAAAAACTTACCTGTCGGGTACAATGAACACTATTCTGGTGACAGACACACTAAAAGTCCCGACTTAAACATTATACAAGGTATCCATGTGACAAAATCATTTGTAGCCCCTTAATATTTTGAAATAAATAAATAAAATAGTGAACATGTTTTTTTAAAAAAAAGGCACTTCCACCTTCTCATGCTAAAACTGCCTTCCAAATTAAGCATGAAGGCCTCAGCCCCCTCTCCAGGTCTGCCTGCAAGGCTCCGGCCCGCTCCCCCAGTTGGGTGCTGGTCCTCACGGCACGCCGGACCTGCTAGCCCCTGCAGCACATGTCGGAAGATAGGTGTTCCCCGAACACGTTCTGTGTTTCAGCTGCACTCATGCTGTTTCCCAAAATGTCTTCCCTTGCCTGAGTTTTGCTTAAACTTTTACAATATTCCATCACAGATTTCCTGATTTTCTCTCCTGACCCACTGGTGCCTCTCCCACCTCTGAGCCTCCACAGTATGTTGTACCTGCTTCACATTATAATTCTTTGAATATATTATTCAGTAAACATCTCCTGGGTCCTATCAGGTGCTGCGCATTTGTTTCAGCACTGAGCATTCTACGATAAACCAAACGGACATGGTTCCTGCTCCCAGGGAGCTCGTAGTCTTTGTTCCCCAGCTCTCCACTGTTAGAGGGCCGAGGCTGGGTCTTTCTCACCTTTGTGTTCTTTGCAGGGACACCAGCCCTTGAATACCGTTTGAACTGACTTGGTCTGTTAAAGTCAGAAGAGCACATTGTAAACACCTGTTGCAGACTTTCCTACAGTTCCCTGGCACCATGGTGTCACATCATGGTTCATCTATTTCCTGGTCCAGAGGCTCTTCTCAGGCTCCCATCCTGGCCTGAGAGCCCCATTCATGACCTCTTAAGAATGGTCCAAGCAACCAAGTACTTGATTCACCTTTTGGTCTCTTTAGAAAGCAGAAAGACATCCCTCTTCCAATTACCTTGGGCTCTATTGCCCCTGTTAAGAAACTGAAGGATTTTACAAAGCATCAGATATTCTAGCCAGCGGCTCTAGTCACAGAGCAGTTACTGGCAGGTGAAGATCTGCACTCCTTCCAGTGTCCCAGGACTGTTTCATTTCTGTGCGCCTTCCATTTTGGGTCTCCAGTGTGGGGCCTGACATTTTGTGTATTTTATGTCTCATCCTGACATCAGCCCAACGAGGTGCACGTGGGTCCCACTGTCTTTCAGAAGAGAATCAGGAAGGTCTGAGAGGTCAGGAGACTTGCCCCAGTGGCATAGCAGCATCAAAGCCATTTCTGTCCACTCCCTGCTTTTCTTACCTCTCCACCTTTCCTCCATCCTAATGCCAGGAAGGGAAAAGGAGCAAATCTGTCTCCAAAGGCAACCCCAGAGGGAGGAGACTGGCCTTCCCAGGGTGCAGATCATTCGGGATATTTACAAACACTTGTTTCTTGAGAAGGGGCTCAGACCTGGGTGGAAGCATCAATAAACACTCTCCAAATCAACTTCCTTGACAGGTTAGGCAGAAAGATCTTCCTGTGATCTTAAGCACCAGAGATTGTCTATTTCTGGGGCTTCTGACAAAAAGAAAGAGATTTTATGCTATTTATACATTTTTCCACTAGCAACCAACAAGGATGGGGCACCACAATTCCCAATGATTAGAAGTTGATTATCTGTTTCTACCTCTGCTTGGATTAGAACAAGAAGGAAACAAACAAAAGCCCTGAACCAAAGATTGTATGATTCTAGATTGACAGTGCCCAGGTAGAAGAAGAGCCGGGCCACTGTCATCTGTCAGTCACTGTACTGAGAGAGAGTAGTCACAAGAATGTAGAAATTCTGCACCAGCCTGACTTCAATCAGGATTCTTTTAAAGCTGGTAGTTTTGCGGAAATAGGTTAATTCTTTTTTATGGCTTACGTTCCACCCACCTCATGATTAGCTACTTACTGCTTAAAAGTCGATGCATTTCTTAGAATTAAAAAATGCTGTGGTTAGCCCATGTAAACCCATCATGCTGCACTCTAATTGGTCCAGATGGAAATGGAAATTATAAATCATTGACATTTTCATTCACATCTCTTTTTTACCCCATTTTGTCTAAATTTTGGCTGAAATGAACCTAAAAATTACCCACACAAGGGAACATGAAGGTTGGCGGAAGTTTGGGTAGAAATCCACATGAGTGTGCGGTGTGTGCTGAGCGTACAGGCTCCGGAGCTGCCCTGCAGTTCCCAGAGCAGGATTGTCTAATTGCAGGGAGGGCCCAGCTGACTGCTTCCCTGACTATATTTAGGGGGCAAATCAGAGCATGCTATTTATAGAATGCTCGTCAGTAGGCCCCAAGTTCACATCTGTCAAAGGGAACCTTATCATGACTTTCAAAGTTCTCCACATTCTCTCTTCTTTCCCAAACTGCATGTAATTTTTAAACTTTGTGAATGTATTGTGCATTTTGAAAGCTTCTCTGTGCCAATGAAAAGTCATTTTCTATAAATTGTTAGGCCAATTGTTTCTGATGTTTACAGCAGAATAGAAGATAGTCATTAAATGTGGTTTTGAAAAAAAATTGACAACTATAATATTTGTACAACTTATGCTCAAAAGTCTTCTGTTTGGTCTGTGGTTTTGGATATTAAAAAATTTCACTTCCATAGATTTTTATACTGGTCCTTTTGTAAATCTTGTTTATAATTATATTTACTTTTATCAGTGGTTTGGGGAAAAAATCTTAATATTTTTACATGTAGGTAGTTTACAGAGATGGAAAAAATTTGCAAAGTTCATATGTTCACAACATTGCAAAATCAATGTGATTATATTCAGAAAATTCTAAAGGAGTAAGATTGCCCATTTATTAATGGTCATGTACAAAAGAGGCTACAAAAATGCAAAGCTACAACAATGACATTGAAATATCAGTGAAATATCAACATTCAGGCAGGGTAATGGGCATTTCCTTTGCTTTCCCAGCCTCAGAGGAAGGTCTACTTTTGCTGCAAGGCCGCCAGATGTAATGGCTGGGTACATCTGCACTGGAGCCAGGCCTTGGTGTCCCATCCTTTGTCATCTGTTACCGAAGGTAGGTTACTTTGGGAAAGTAACATAGCCTGTTGTGCCTCAGTTTCCTTATTGGTAAGATGGAGATAATGATGTTGTGACTCATGTAGGTTAAGACACATGAAAGTGTAGAACAAAATAAGCATTCACTGGATGTTAGCTGTTCTTATTTTCATAATAGTTCTGTTGCTAGACTGGAGGAAAAAAAAATACAGCAATGCAATTGTCTCTGTCCACTCCACTCACTAGGTATGATGAGAAAAGTTCTAGATGAAGAATGAGGACCTCCAGGATACAGTCCTGACTTTGACCTTTACTACCTTGTGACTCTACTATACATGCTGGGATTTGGTTTCCTTGTCACTAAAATGAAGGGCTGTACAGGGGGCTCCCTGCTCCCGTTCACCTCTCACATCCTGTGATCTTGCTGGAGTGGCTCACAAATCCCTAATAACGTAGCTATTTTTTAATGTAGTATTACATTTTAATACAATACCAAGACAAAATAAGGCATCTAGAATCCAGCTAAAGTAAAAGCTGGAAATTTCCTAAAATAATATTTTCAGAGATAACTTCTGAAAGATTTTTTTAGGCAAAATTCTGATTAACGAAGAGTTGGAAAAATATGACCGTATTTACAAAGCTAAAGAAAACAACTGCAAGAGAATAGTAATATCAGCTCTTTTATTCTAGTGTTTGGCTTTGTTTCCAGGAACTATTAGATGAAAAAAGGGGCAGGGGAGGGAGGAGGAGGAGGCAGCGGTGGAAGAGGAGCTAGAGGAATGGAGTACAACTTGTGTGTGATGTGTGGTTGTTATTTTAAGGAAATTTATGCTGACCAATTTTATTCAAAGAATAAATCAGCAAACACCCAGAAGCAATCTGCCCCAAGATCTTTTATTTCCAATATAGACCTAATCAAAATAATCAGGTTGTATCAAAAAAGTTCCCAGTAAGATGGCTTTCTCTATCTTCTGCAAAGTTATTGTTATTAATAGATATTAGCCCCTCTGATCTGCACGGTCCCTTACTTGGTAATGGCAACTAAGTAAATATTAATACTGTACACTTCTCCCTTGGGAAAATGAAGGGGAGCAAATGGGAAAAGATGGAACAAATGTTTTTCAGCCCTGGTGTAAATATTTTATGAATGAATCAGAGAAACGGAAGATGAAAAAAGCCCACTTAGCCAGTATCCTGATGTCCACTGCTGTATACTTTCAAGTGGGTTGTCTGGTCTAGTCTGTAGTGACTCAGGTTATAGGGAATTTACCACTTCCCTCAAAGCTACTTGCCTAGCGGAGACTCTCTCACTGCTGGGAAAATTTGTCAAATTCCCCTTGTTTTGTTTAATTTTCTCATTAGTCTCATTTGATTTCACTTATTTAGTTGCTTATCTTTAGTGTCTTTAGATTCTTCGTGGATTTCTATGTGTCTTTTCTGTTTCTTTCTTTTCATTCAGCTCTTCTTTCTTGTTTCCAGGAAGAAAACAAAACAAAACAAAACAATTTTTGCCTGTGGATAGGTGAGCTGTGACCAATGTGTTCCATCACCATTAACAACAGCAGCAACAACAGCGTGAATTGAACACTTACTATGTCAGGTGTTAGGCTAAGTACTTTGCATACATGATCTCATTTGTTAAACACCTACTGCTTGTCAGACACTGGGAATGCAAAGTTAAATATGATCCCGCAATTGTTGTCAAGGAGCTTACAATGTACTGGGGGAGACAAGCACTGGAGCAGATAAAGTCAACATAGCATACTCCATGTATGGGGCTGTCTTCAGATAATACTGGAGCACGGAGGACAGGGCTCCACTCCAGCCACGAAGAGGAAGAGGCAGAGGAGGGTGATATCCCAGGTGAGGTGACCCCCGGGCTGAATCCTGTAAGAGTTATCTAGGTTAGAAGCAAGTGTGGAGCTGGAGAGGATGGTTACTCAGGGAACTACATGAAGTTCAATGTTATCAGGTTGAAAAAAATGTGAGATTTGTTGGGAGATGAGACAGGCCAGGGCAGAAACTGCAAAGCTTTTATTACCTGGTGGAAAACCTGAACTTTGTTCTGGATTTTAAGCAGTGGAGTAACAAGTCTGCTCTGTGGGGAGCACACAAGAGCGAGGACAGAAGGACTGTGGTGTCTGTCCTGCTGAGAGAGGATGAGTGTTGGAATTCCGGGGTCACGTTAGCTCTTCTTGGTTGCAATATCTTTAAGCCCATCTGTCTCACGTGGCCCCAGGTAATTAGAAAATTGCTCACCAAATGTCTTCTGAATCGCTGCCTAGATTTTTCAGTTACCTTGATACTGAAAAGTGGGTAGCAGGGAAGGTTGGTTTGCTATGGCCAGTGGAGTTACATCAAGTGATGGTTACTTGTTGACAATTACCTAACCATTTTGGGGGAAGACTAATGTGCTCCTAACTGCATATGTGGGAGAGAAATAAGAGCTATCATTTACTGAACATCCACCCTGTGCAAAGCCCAGGGCCATGGGCATTAACATTCCCTGTATCTGCAAGGTGGCAGCAGAGACTCAACCTTCTGACAGTGAAGCAATCCCAGTCAACATATAATGGAATATAACCACTTTCAGAAGTGATCCTACCTAAGAGATGAGTTATTTTATATTTTCCTCCCACCCTAAAAGTAATAGATGATAAAAGACAGTTAATACCTGAGGTCAATAGATTTAATGCATATCCAGTTTGGTTACGGTGACTATGGTACATCCTCAGGACAGGAATGGTCCTAAGGAGGCTGTAATCTGATTAATTATATTATAACAGGCTTGTCTCTAGTAATGTGCTAATAGAAAGGTAGTGTCTGTCTATAATCTATAAAAGGCAGGATAGGGCAAAAGTTCTTGACCAGCGTTAATTCAGAACATCCAAGGAAGGGAGTGATTGTATGTAGCTGATGTGCACAACACCATCACTGGATTTCTAAGTGTCTAGAAACATCAGAATTTCCTGTAGCTTGGATAAAACAACTATTGTCAGAATAGGAGCTTATCAATAATTTCCTTATTATCAAGAGAGGCAGAATGGTACAGTGGTAAAGTGTGGTCACTGCCTTCAGCCCTGGATTGGTATCCTGGCTTTGCCACTAAGAAGCTGAGTGTATTACTTATCTGTGGATACTGAGCAAATTACTCAAACTTGGTGATTAAAACAATAAATTTTTATTACATCACAGTTTCTGTAGGTCAGAGATTCAGAAGTGGCTTGGCTGGGCAGTTCTGGCTCAGGGTCTGTCACATGTTTGTTGTCATCTGAAGGCTCGACTGGGGCAGGAGGACCCACTGCCAGTGGGGCTCACTCACACAGCTGGCACATTGGTCTGGCTGTTTGTCCTCCCCTTGTGGGCCTCTGCACAGGCCCTCAGAGCCCTGTAGCCCTGAGAGCACTTGCCACGTAATGCCTGGCTTGCTCTAAAGACAGTAATTCATGAGAGAGCCAGAAGAGGGACAGTGTCTTACGCCCTACCTAGGAAGCACATGGTGGCACTTTCACTGCATTCTATTCATCAGAATTGAGTCTCTAAGTCTGATTCAAATCAAGGGTGGGGGGGAGAGGATCATACTCCACTTTTTGAAGAGAGGAATTTCAAAGATTTTTGCATGCCACTTTAAACCATCATACCACGACCTGGAGTAATTTATTTAAAATCCTTGTGCTCCAGTTTCTTCATCAGTAAAATAGAAATAATATCAGTACCTACCTAGTAGAGTTGTAAGAATAAAATGAATTAACGTAAAGACCTTAATATAAAGCAGGGTATATGGTACGTGCTCAAAAAGTATTAGCAGTTATTGTGCGGATTACTAATTCTATTCTGGATCTCTTTGGCCTGCAATGGCACTAATCCAGAGGCAAGAAGAGCAGATGCTGGCATCAGTCACAGGTGCACCTTGAATTGATTGTTTCTATAAGCAACAGCATTATCTGCACACACTCCTGTTGGGCTTTGATGAACTCGGGTACTGTTTTGCCTGGGCTGGGGATCCAGGACAGGCAGTGTGTATTCTTCTTTGTTCTTCGTTTACTTTTCTCACCAAAGGAAGTGGTCTGGAAAAGTGCCAGCCAGGCTATGTGACTTCTTCGGTTCAACATCATGGAGATGAGAAAGCCCCCGGGGGTCCTGCTACAACCACAGGTATAAATCCCCACTGGAGCCAACCAGGAACCCTGAATGGTTCCTTTCAGATTCTTAGTGTGGCTTCATTGAGCAAAGGCCTCCCCAGGACTCTGTCCTGAAGTCCCCTCAGAAAGCTGTGTCTCTGACACAGGAAAGGGACCCAGGGGCAGAAATCACTTCAGAATCACCCATCTCAATTTCACCTCTGAGAATGGAACCATCATGAACAAATATCATAAGAATGTCCAAGAAGCTGGCTATCAAATAGTCCATAGAGATATTATCCTAGATTAATAAAATTAATAAATATTTATTAGGTGCCTAGTATTAATAGGAGTAAGTCATGGTATTTCCTAAATTGGAAGAAACTTTCTGATGACCAGGGAATGAATAGAATTTTAACCCATGCAGGAGCTTAGAGAGATTAATTGCTAATCTGCTGCAGTCAAAATCCACAGTGATATTCCAAGAATATGTGTCAGGAAGGTGAATGAGGAGAGAGTTTTGAATTTTTTACTAAAAATGCATTGAGTACAAATTAGAAACCAAAATCAATGCCTACCTTTCTCAGGTACAGCCCTCACACCAGCAAACTTGCTTTCAAAAAGACAAAAGAAAAATCTTGATAGAGTGTCAGAATATCCCAACTCCAGATATCTAACCAAATTAAATCTAAAAGTTAGGCACTTTGTTTAGAATATATCTACCAATGCAATGGCTGGTACCATGGAAAGCAAGATCACCAGAAGCATAAATGTCACCCTTGGCATGCATGCCCTGGCAGCTGACCCTTCCCTGAAAGAAATGTCCCTTGTATTCAAAGGCATCATCTGGGGTGAAGTAATTTATAGATATCAATACAACATATAAAAATTACTGTTTCTGGTCAGGTAACCTTATGAATATGCAAGGAATGAGAAAAGAAACCCCATGATTTCTCAATATATTATCCTTTCAGCCACCTTAATAGAAGACTCAGCTTTAGGATAAATGTTTGGATGTTTCAGGTACTCTATTATTTAGGGAGGCCTGAGGACACCTGGACATAAGAGTATTATCAAGTTATAGAACATAATTTTTCAGGCAGAATTTACCTTTCGAAATGGATTTTCAGCCATCTAATTTCTCCTTGTGTTTATTCATACGAAAGAATGCCACACAAGGAACCAGGCATGGAAACAAAGATAAGAGCTAGTCTTTTCCTTGCACAAAAGTCCGCACAAGAAAAGGCGGACGGCTCTCAGCACCGTGCACAGATGCGTGGCTGTGAGCCACATGGCTTTCTTTTCTTCTTGGAAAATGGCCTCAAATTAGTCTAGGACATTAAGCGAACTACTGCTAACTAAGCAAAAAGTTCACTACTCTCGGCAACGGTGAATACCATTGAGTTATATCAAGGGTTCTGAATTCTTTTTCCTCCAAGGGCCCCATTTGGCCTCTAAATCTCCTCCTCGGCTCCTCCTCCCTCCCTTAAAAATGTCTTCTATTCAATGTGGGGCTCTCATCCAAGGAAAATAGATGGAGGTGAAAGACCTGGGGGCTGGGGACAGGGGCGCAGAGGGGAGCTGCTTCAGAGAAGAGAAGGGGAGGTGAGAGCTGCTCCCCTCATAATACATGGGCGCTTGTTAGAGGGTTGGAGGACTCTTTTTTGGCAAACATCAAATTAGGTGCAAGCATTCATCCCAATTCACCGGAACATGCAAAATCAGTTGACAGGTTAGAGAAGAGAGGTTTTAAAGAAATTAACTTTCTTCCCTTGAAAATATGAAATGACTCTAGGCTGTAGAGAAAAAAAAAAAGTAGCAGCAAATGAGGAGGGCTTTTTGTGGTATGAGAAGCTAAGCAGCTAGAATAGAACTATTTCGTATTTTAGATGCAGTCCGTTATAGCTGAATAACCTTCTTATTTTGACTCACAGCTTCACACAATGCCGGCTTTCATCACATGAAGAGCCACAGCAAAGAGTTTTGGGCCATTTTCTCTTTTTATTCATTTTCTAAGCCCCATCCCTCCCGTTTCCTGTCTGGGTTTGAATAGCTGAAGTGTGCCCGCAGTATGTATGCACTGGACACATTGTCACCTCCCTCTTACCAAAAGCACCTGGCAGGGTCACCGTCCCAAGCCCCCCGTGGAGCCTGGCTTAACTCTTTGAGTGACAAACATCCAAATATATCTTATGCTTATTTTTTAACTTTTTCTTAAACTGTATTATACACACAGAAAAGTTCACAGTCACATTAGTGACGTCTTTCTTTTAACTGACTGTTTTGATCCAATGATTAATATTACTTTATTATAGAAGGATGTATTAGTAAAGCTTAAGTACTGATTTTCCTCGTATTTTTAAGGATGATCTTAGAGGCCTTACATATTTTTAAGTAGCAAATAGGAATTCATTCTCTTAATTCCTGCAGGTGGAGACAAAGCTGTATCATTCCATCCTATACCCTTTGTCAGGAAATCTTTACATTGCAAACAGAAATAAATATTGCCATCGCCAAGAGTATGGCAGCCATTGGGCTAGTAGGATGACATTTTTTTATAAATTTGCTGATGATCAGCAACACAAAATCCTGGATTTTTCAGTTACGAACACTTTGAATACTTATAATATCGGATAACTAGTATTTGTTCATTTTCATTTTTGGTTTTCTTTTATCCATTCCTAATGTCATAAATGAACACAATACCTTATTTTAAAATGGTTTTATTCTCTTCCGCATTTCATGTTAAATTCTTGGAGTCAGGAACTGTGTCTTTTTCTATTTTAAAATGATGCTACAGTTGGTAGTATTACTCACATGCTTTGGAGATTGAAAAGTACAGTATTTCCCAGAGACTTCTTAGACTACATACCAATTCAAACTAACCTCAAATGACCAGATATTTAATATTATAAATATAGTCCCCAGTTTGGACTCTGACTCCACACCAGCAAATAACCCGGAATCTGTCTCAGTTTAATCCCGAGACATCTGAACACCGTTTATCTGTAAGTTAAGGTCCTCCTCAAGCCAGGGGTAGCCATGTTGCAATAGTGACATGATTGTCCTATAGAAGCCCAACTTCTGAGTTTACTGAGGAGATTTTCCATTCCCCTTTTATTGAAGGTCTTCTGAAAAAAAGGTAACCTGAAGGCAAGTGAGATAATTTTTCATTCTAGCCTAGAGGAGGTGGAAACTGGATCCCGGGGAAAGTGTGGTGGGAAGGGATGCAAACTGGTTGCAGCACAGCTTGACTTAGGGATGACTCGATCTGGTCACATAACACGGTCTGCTATAGGCCGAACGTCTAATATTAAGAAGGGGGAATGAGAAGGCTGTGCCTCGAAGAGCTGTCATTACCTTCATGGTGAGCTGAGAGCTTCTAGTCATGGAACTCTTAGGAGATACCTGTCTGTCTTACTAGGTCAGAGTACAGCCCACCTGACCTCACCTGCAAAGAATAGCTCAGGTATAGGACCTCCAGGGAGCATCCTTTGAGGGTAATGGCACTGCCTAGACAAATATCTGTGAGCAATCAGTGGTGGAGTCCAGAAGAAGTAGGGGCTTGAGTTAGTTGGGAAACTGCAACAGAGAGTTGGAGGAGACCACTGCCACCTAGAAGGAGACGAAGGTGGCCTTTGGGCACCAGATCCATCAAACTAGTGTTTACCGAACACTTAATTTTACACCAGGGGCAGCAAGCAATGGATGCAGAAGTCAACAAGACTGGAAGTTCACAGGGACTTCATAGTCTAGAACACAGTAGGCTGTTTACTGAGTTGGAACTGGTGGAAACTAAATGATCAGAGCTTTTAGTTTACTGTGAGGGAGTGAATAATTCATATGACAGTTGTCCAGATGTCTGCAAGAAGATTTCCAACTCCTGTTCTCTTAGAATCAAAGTTAAGGAAACCTGTTTGGATGAAGATGCTGTCCTCAACCAAGGCCCAGGGACAGGGAGAACAGTGTGGTCCTTCATAAGTCCCCTAAGAGAATAGAAAGAGAGGAACCTCTGGGTTGCCTGCTACCCTGAGGTAGCTGTTGCAGGAGACTGGTTTGGAAGTTTCCAGTGCATGGGAGGCTGGTTTGGAAGTTTCCAGTGCATGGGTACCCTCAGGGGCAATCTGGTGGCCTGAGGAAGTACCTGGGAAAATGAGTTTGACTGCTAGCATGTTGAGCTCAGGCTCATTTGCTTGTGGGAATTCCTAGATGAGTGATGTATCAAGCAAGAGCAAGTCAAACTTCAGGAACTGCCAGGGCCTGGGCAGGAACTGGAGCAAAGGCCCAGTTCTCTCATGACCAAATGCAACATGCTTCAGCCTTGTGGCTGCAGCATGACCAACAGAAGACCTCTTGGAACTGTCTGGAATTCAGCTGGCTCTGCCCTTGGTGGCAGCATGGTTGGTTTGCAGTGGCAATGAAAGTAACCAAATGGGGTGCATCTGAGTCCCTGCTCCAGAGGTAAGACCAGAAAGCTGGGGACTGCCTTTAGGTTCTAGTAAACACCTGGAAAGTCAGGGCTATATCAGGGTATACAGTGGGGAAATGGGAAAACTGGAGGTAGGAGGGCAGGAATGAAAGGGATTGGATTTCCTGTTATCTGACCACATGAGAAATTTAGTATTTGACTTTGAGTCTCCACTGGTAAATGTTACCCTCTCAGATTTAAAATGGATTTATCTCTGTGGCCATTTTCTAGTTACTATTCAGTTCTATCTTATGTGCAATATGTATTTTAAATTGTTAACAGTGTCTACTTACTCTATTCCACCAGAAACAAAAGAGATCAGAAATTTACCCAAATTTAAGTATTTCTACCAATCCTTTTATTTTTTAATTATTCAATGTTTAAATAGTTAGGATACTTAGGAGAGATTTCAGCTGGAAGATCGTACCTCATGCAATATTTTGCTTTGTTGCTTTTCTAGCTATTTATTTATCCTTTAAATCTTTCTGGTTAGGGATTGAAGCAGAAAGACCACTCCCAAATCAAAGCAGGGAGAGTAGGAGTCGGAGTACTTAAAGGATGAAGTACTTCATTTCCTCTTTGCTCAGCTTTGAGGAATGAAGGAAATGATATATCAAAGCAGGGACAGACCTCAGTGCCCTGGGATCTAAATATGACGTATTGTATGAGAGTAGGATGGTCCCTATGAGGTGCGGTGAGGATAGAGCCCCACAGTGCCTCAATCATATACATCCCTGGCTCAGGAAATCCTGCACTCTGACAGCAGGAAACGGAGGAGCAGGCTGAAATCCTAGGGCTTAGAAGGGACTCCTCACTGGTGGAGAAGTGTTAGCAGGCTACTACGCACAGGAAACTATATGCATTCAAGTGAGAAGAGAGGAGGAAGTCAGTTACCCATAACAACTTGGCTGGGAGGCCATGCTAAGGGGAGAAATTTCCCCTTCCAGGAGATTACAGGAAGCTGGTCCAGACCTCTGCAGCAGCATGAATAGGCAGAGGAAGGAGTGGGAAGGCAGATAAAGAGGGTGGCTGGAACACTGGGTCAGCCCGTTTTCATCCTACTGGCATGGAGTGGCAGGAGAACGGGGAAGCCTGGAAAAGTGCGTGTGGCTGTGGATGACACTGGGAATCTGCAGAGTTTGCTGTGAGCAGGTGGGGAGTGGAGGAGACAGCACGGTTGTTAGGGCTGGACAGTTTAGAAATCTCATTTCTAGAAAATGACCACCCCAACAGGGTACACGATATTGAAACAAATTTTGCAGAGGGCAAATTGTACTCATCTGTGCACTTTTAAGATTCAACTTTACGACAGTGGCATTTCAGACAAATAGGAAACTGAGGATCATTTTTTAAAGTGCTCCCAAGGAAGAGCTGCTCTGTGGTATCTATTCCACCTAGGCTTGCTGATCTGAGGTCTCCGGATTCCAGAAGGGGCACTGGATTTTAACCACTGCAACACCATTAGTCTTTGCTGGAATCAAACAGAGCTTTTTTTAACTCGTTGATTGATGGATTGATTCTCTAACCTGCTTAGATGGCAGCATGCATGTGAATAAAAAGACGACTGACTGAACCGTCTTCCATTCATAATTCAGCGACTGTGCGTTCTTAAGAAACCATTTCATCTGCAATGCTCAAGGCCACTGAGACACTTAACATTATTAATCACATTACATGCCCTAAGAGATTGCTTGCTGGAAAGTATTTTGAGAAATTTACAGATGGGAAATGGAAGGCACCACAAGTCTGCTGGTTCTCTGCCCATTTTTTATCAAAGGTAGGAAATGTCCCTTTTCATTGTGAGATTGGCTCTCCATGCTGTGAACTGTAGTGAGTAGGCTGGGTCAAGGGTCAGAGGAGTGGAGTGAACAAAAGAGTGTGGGTGGTCACTGCACAAAGGGCCAGTTCCAGGCAAAGTGGTCAAATTCGGTTTCAGCAAAGTACTCTTGCATCCCTGCCAAGAAGATGGGGTTAATTGGGTAGGAAAGTGTGGGAGGAAACTGATGTTAGTGGAACATTTAACTGGATGCCTTAGCATTTAACTGGATTCTGTATCAAGCAATGTCTGTGTGTGTGTGTGTGTGTGTGTGTGTGTATTTAATTCTCATGACCACCTTATGAAATGAGAATTATTTGCTTCATTTTATAAATAAGAAACCTGAGATTAAGTAATCTTGCCTCATGGCACAGAATTGTTAAAGGGGTATAGTAAGGTTTAGAACAAATATCTGACTGACTTTTATGCTTTTGCTCTTTTAAAATAATTCACCCTATTTATTCAATGTTAACCTCTCATACACACACACACACACACACACACACACACACACATACATGAGTTGGCCTGTATCCAATGGTTCCACATCCATAGATTCAACCAACTAATGATTGAAGACATTGGAGGAAAAGTAATAAAAAATAACAATACAGCAATAAAGATACAATAAAAATACAGTATAACAACTATTTACATAGATTTAAAATATACAAGAGGATGAGTTTAGGTTATATGCAAATACTACACCATGTTTATAGGGGACTTGACCATTTGTGGATTTTTGGTATCTGTGGGGGATCCTGGGACCAGTCCCCCATGATGCTGAGGGACAAATGTATATATTCATTTAAAAAGTGGAGTTGGCAGACAACAGACAGCAGAGCTTCCTATGGAATTTCAGTCACTTAAGATAGATTTGTATAGAAAAGACATCTTGGATGGAATTTTCTCAAAGTGCCACATGTCAAGCTTTCCCTGTGTGACAGCTGTCACCACTATAAAATAACCAACTACCTGATTGCCCTTTTCATCTTCACACATCCCCCACCACATGGTAGGTACATGGTTTTGGATAAGTCTTCATTTCGGCTCTCACCTCGAATACGCAGGCATGTAGAGCATTCAAAGCAGGAAATGGCGCTCTCAGCAACATCGTCTGTGAGTGTTGATATTTGCTCATGGTCAGGGCACCCCACGGGCCATCATCATCCCCTTGTGACCTGGGCAAGACCTTGTGCTTCTGGAACCATCCCAGTCGTGGGAGGTGACGTCTGGGGAAACTCCACTGCAAGGCCTGGCTTGTAGAAACGTGGCCAGATGGCTTCGTTGTGTGCTCCTCTCTGCGCTGTAACTCTTCATTTGATGAAAGTGCTGCAAGACACTGCGATTTACTCTTCGGAATAATGCAGATAATAATACACACACAACATGTAGGGTTGCTGTGTGGGTTAAATGAATCCATAGATACAAAGCACTGAACATAGTGTCTGCAAACTGTAAGCACCAATTAAGCATTAGCTATTATCCTTATTATGGAGGTTCTTGTCTCAAAGGTGTGTTACTTTCTAAATGACTTCAATTTTCATAGACTGTTAAAAGACAAGATAACCTGAAGAAAAGTGAGCTCTGAAGATCCATTTATTGAACGACTTTTCCTCTCCCACTCCCTTTACTTGTAAACTTCACTGTTCTTTGTGTTTGCACAAAAGTTGCCCACTTCAATAGGCAGAAAGTGTTACGCAGGGGATGATTAAAATATCCTCACTGCGGTTGTTGGTTTTAAAACTTATCATTTATGAATAGGTAATAACACATACACTGTAAAAAATTCAAAAGGTACAAGAGGATATACAGTGAAAATTAAGTTCCTCCGGCCCTGGACCTTAGCTGTCAGTTTCTCTTCCCCACACACCATCAAAATGTTCATGAGGGATGTTAAATGATGACTTTTAATCTTCTCCTTTTAGCATTACATACATTTAAGATCACAAATATTTTTTACTAAGTACTACTTTATGTATAAGCAATAGGTTCTCTATGTGTTGTTTTTATGTCTTTCTTTTCTAAATATTCTGCAATTCACATTTTTATTTTCTCTTTTTAAAATGGCAGGTGGTAGAGATTTTTCTATTTTGTTAGTTTTTATATTAATTGCTAGGTTTGCTTCAAGTAATGAGGGAATGTTATCTGTATTATTTCTACCTGTAGGAATTCACTGAGTTTTTCACTGTAGCCTAATGTATGACAGTGTAATACATGTTGTATGCACACTTGAAATGAAGATTTGCCTGGTTCTGAGGGTGCTCCTAGGATGTAGGACTTTCAATGCTAAAACTTGGACAGTCTTGAGTAAACCAGGACAAGTTGTTCACCCTATCTCAGAATAAAATTCTTAGACCATTTTCTTTCATTGAGGACTTCATAGGTTTTACTGACTGTCCTTTGGTAGTGGATATAGCAATAGAGTAGTCTGAGAGCAGCGTGGGTTTTTTTCTCCATTACAGGTGATTTGATATATTATCTTTGAAGTTCAGTAACTTTACAAGGCTGTCTCAACATTAATTCTTCTGTGTCAATATTTCCTGGAGCATTGCACATCATCTTAATTTGTAAAATCAAATCTTCACTTAATTCTTGAAAGTTACAAAAGTTATGTTAATATTTTTCACTTTCATTATATTTTTCCCTTCTTCAGAGATATGTTATGCCTTTTGATTCTCCTCTATCATACATGTATTTTCTTGTAATCCTTATAAACCCTATTTTCATTTTTGTTTGCTTTTTAAAAAGAATTTTGACTCTTTTATTTATTTGTTTTTAAATTTCAGAATAGTACGGGGGTACAAACATTTTGGTTACATATGATGCCTTTGCCTCACCCAAGCCAGAGCTACAAATGTGCCCATCCCCCATACAGTGCACTCCACATCCATTAGTTGTGAGTTTACCCATCCCACCCACCTGGCACCTGATGAATATTACTTGTATATGAGCACCTAAGTGTTGATCAGTTGGTACCAATTTGATGGCAAGTACACGAGGTGCTTGTTTTTCCATTCTCATTTCGAAGGATGAGCTCTAGCTCCACCCAGGATAATATAAGAGGTGCTAGTTCACCATTGTTTCTTATGGTTGAGTAGTAGTCCATGCAAACATATACCACATTTTATTAATCCACTCATGCATTGATGGGCACTTGGGTTGTTTCCACATCTTTGCAGTTGTGAATTGTGCTGCCATAAACATTTGAATGCAGATGTCTTTGTTACGGAATGTCTTTTTTTTCCTTTGGGTAGATGCCTGGTAGTGGGATTGTTGGATCAAATGGTATTAATGGAAAGTAATCAAGTGGAAAGTAATTTGGAGATATCTCAACTAAAAATAGAGATATCTCCAAATTACTTTCCACAGAGGTTGTACTAATTTGCAGTCCCACCAGCAGTGTAAGAGTGTTCCTATCTCTCCGCATCCATGCCAGCATTTGTTGTTTTGGGACTTTTTGATAAAGGCCATTTTCACTGGAGTTAAGTGATATCTCATTGGGGTTTTGATTTGCATTTCCCTGATGATTAGAGATGCTGAGTACTTTTTTATATGTTTGCTGGCCATTAGTCTATCTTCTTTTGAAAAGTTTCTGTTCATGTCCTTTGCCCACTTTTTAATGGCGTTGCTTGATTTTTTCTTGTTAATTTTCTTAAGTTCTATATAGATCCTTGTTATCAGCCCTTTATTGGATGTGTAGCATGCAAATATTTTCTCCCATTCTGTAGGTTGTCTGCTTGCTCTAATGATAGTTTCCTTGACTGTGCAGAAGCTTTTTAATTTGATCAGGTCCCATTTATTTATTTTTGTTTTATTTGTATGTATGTATGTATTTATTTATTTATTTATTTATTTATTTATTTATTTTTGCTGCTGTGATTGCTTTGGGAGTCTTCTTCATAAATTTTTTGCCTAGGCCAATGTCTGTAAGGGTTTTCCCAACATTTTCTTCTAGAATTCTTAAGATTTCATGCCTTAGGTTGAAGTCTGTTATCCATCGTGAGTTGATTTTTGTGAGAGGTGAGAAGTGTGGACCCAGTTTCAATCTTCTGACTGTCGTTATCCAATTTTCCCAGTACCATTTATCGAATAGAGACTCTTTTTCCCAGTGTATATTTTTGTCTGCTTTGTCAAAGATTGTCACCTAATCTTTTATTTGCTTTTTAAATTATATTTTATTGTGGTAAGAACACTTAATATGAGATCTACCCTCTTGACAAATTTTTAGGTATACATTATTGTTAACTATAGGTACAGTGTTTTCTATCTGCTTTCATTTACTTTTACTTGGTTTTCTCAATTCTCTTCTCTATAATCCTTACTGTATTTCTCATTTGTTTGCCTCAGTTTGACTTTTGTTTATAGGATAATTTTAGTTTTTAATTTCACTTTTTTTTAAGCTATTGACTCCAAAAAATCATCTCATTCTATTGTCCTATGATAACTTCTCTGAGCTCTTGCTTTTCTGCTTTATGCTCTTGATTTGAGAAGTGGTTGCTTCTCAAAGATTTAAAATTTATAGATTTACAGTGATATTTGGTCAAAATGTTCATTTATTAAATGCAAGTTATATTTTTTGATGTAAGTGCTTTCTGTACTATTTAAAATTGCTGTTTCAATACTTCCCTGCCTCCCTTGTGGTGTCTTTGAAGAAGAGGAATTATTTCAGACCAGCAATTTGCAAGAGGTTTGTGTGGAAGAAGAATCAGTGCCATGTTTCAAGTTAACAACAACAAAAAAATTCTTCTTACTATTCAGGGTTGTGTGCGTATGTGAAGAGTTACTGAAACCTTATATCTCTTTATCTGACTAAACTCAGTATTGTACCTCCTAATCTCACTGATGGACTGTTTCCTGCAAAGGTGGCTTGTCTCTGTGATTCCTCTTTCAATGTTACCATCCATGCTTCCTGAGGCTACCAAGATTACTCATGCTTTTTCTTTCAAGATATTGTCACAAACCTTGGAGAACAGTATTCTGCTGTTTTTCTGAGATCTGCAGCAGTGGGCATTCTCTTTTGGTGTCTTGAGCTGCACTGCTTTTGTCAGCTGTTCTTATATATTATACATAAACCTCGTAGTTTTGCCATAGATGGAGCTTGCATTTTTGTTTCTTCTCCTTGTTGTTTTACTCTGCCATTTTCTACAATTTTAACAGTATTCTAAATGATCTATTTTTAAAATTGATCATTTAAAAGGACCCAGAGCATGGACACAAATAATTTTAAAAATCCTTTATTTTTTCCTCAGATGTCTCTGCAACAAAAAAGTGGAGAATATTTGTTGTTGTTAAGTGGTTAAACTGATGAGTTATGTGGTTAAACTGATGAGTGCAGAAAACCAGATGGGATCATTAAAAATTTAGTTAATACATCTTGAAGAGTCAATTTTCATGAAAGAGTGGTAAGAAAAAAGAGACGAGAGATGATACCCAATGCAGAACGGATAGTCAGTGGGTGCACACAAGTACAGATGAACCACGCATTTATAGCTGACGTTGGGTCTGATTGGGCGAGTATCTGATTATTAGTTTCTGTACTGTTTCATTTTTGTTGTACTGTACCATTTTGTCACATATTTTGAACATTATCCATCTCCCCAATACAAAGTAGAGATTTGTTAATTGTTTGAATACTGTGGACAGTGTGGCTATCCAATTTGGAAGAACTCTTGAATTTTTCTACACTGACCGAATTAACCAGATAATTGCCATGTATCCAAAGTACTACCTGATGCTGACACCAGCTTTTCTACTTACACTTCTTTTTTCTCTTTGACTTTACAGACAAATTAACTCTGTGGTGGCTTTTGTTCTTATCCAAATATTTTATTTATGAATAGGACCCTCTGATTCATATTTTCTATATTAATGCCAAAGCAATGTTTATATACTAATAGTAAGTGGAACTGTTTATGCAGTATAGCCAGACTGGTTTGTTATGGTTTCAGGGGAGCTCCTTTCTTGGGACATAGAAGCTCTAGTGTTGGAGATTAATAAACCCTTTCAGAACCCATCAACAGTCGCCAAAAATCCTTTCTGTCCAGCCAAATCTGCGACTTTGGGTCCTTTCCTTCATCTAGGATTAAAGAAACAAACACAAAAACAAAAACACATTATTCAATCATACCCCTAAGCTGTGTTAAGCCAATTTGTGCTAGAATAATAGTAAGATTGCCTTCAGATTAACTTTATCTTCCCTCAAGATCCATAAGAAATGTTTCTACCCTACCTCCCATGCTACAAGACTTGCTCAATTCACATCTTGTCTGGTCAGATTCTGCAGTGCTTAATATCTCTATTAATACTACTAATACTTGATGAGCATTTTCCATGCACTTTCTATGTCTTGCCTCACTTAATCCCCAGAACAACTCATTAAGATGGAATCATTACCATCCCAATTTACAGTTAAAGAAATTGAAGGTGAGTGAGGAGGTGAGGGAGGATAAGCACATTGTGTAACAGCACACAGCTAGCTAGTGTTAGTACCAAGGCTCTAACCTGGTCCATCCGACCCACTAAGCAGTGCTGGCCCCCTGTGCACACTTTTCTTTTACTTTGGGCCTCTGCAGTTTATGTCCTGTTTCCTTAACCCAATGTTTTTTAATCCTGGCTGCAATCCAGAGATATTAATTTAATTGGTTTGGATGGGGATCACATTGGAATTTTCCAAAAGTTCCCAGGATTCAGAACTATAGCCTGAACTATACATTTTTAATGAAAAAGCCTGGCACCTAATATGCTGATTTATATATGTTAGGTTCCCAATAAAGGCATCAGTAAGTGAATTAACTGACTACAGATTGTTTTCTGAATTATTTAGCAGAGTCTGTGGTACAGCTGTGTACATTCAAAGAACAATGTCTTAAATCAGCAGTTTCTTTCAGAGGACCTGGGAGGTCAAGACAATTTTCATAATAGTAACATGACACTATTTGCTTTTTCATATTCAATCTCTCATGAATGTAGAGGGGCGTTTTCTTGAGGCTACAGGATGTGGAATAACAGTTATCGGTCTGACAGATAATAAGGTATATACTGACATATTCTTGTGTTCTAAATCTTCTCAATTTTTTGTCTCCAATATAGTCAATACAGATAGATATAAGCTCTTTGGGTTCCACAACAGTTTCTAAGATTGTAAAAGGAATTCTGAGAACAAAAAGTTTGAGCACCGCCATCTTAAGTGATCTTTAGTGGCTTTGGTAAGTAAATACACATTTAGAGATTGTGTGAGTTACATCTGCACTTAACAATTGGGCCTGAACTCATTAAAATAAGTCTTGCTGCTCACAGTATAGTGCACCTGGCAGGAACATCAGCCTACCTGGATGCTTGTTAGAAATGCGGAATCTTGGGATCATGCCAGATTTTATGAATCAAAACCTGCATTTTAACAAGAGTTGCACATGCGTCATGGGCCCATTCTGGTCGAAGAAGCACTGGCTTAAAGAATTAGCCTTATTGATTGTATTTGTTATTCATTGCCCCATGTCATTTTTATCATCTTAATGGAACACAAGCCTTCCTGTTTGTTTCTCCCCTCGTTTTGAGCATGATGTCATTGTTTACTTTACCCTTGTACAGAAGCTCACGACAAGTATTAGCATCTCAGTTTACAGATAGAGAAACTGAGAAACAAAAAGCTGGAGAGGTTTAACTGTCCCAAAGTTAAGTCAAATGCCAACCTGGAAAGAAAATACTGAGCTTCTAACTCATACGCTGATGTATCTCCCATTGAAGGACAGTGGAACGGCCCCAGACTCATGAGGTGAAAACTCACTGTTACACAGGACCTCAGAATTGGGGGATTGTAAGAGGCTTAAGGATGTTCAAACATGAAATAGAGCCACTCGATGATAGCAGATGAAAAGGCTTCCTTCTCTGCGCTTTCACAGTGCTCTCTGTTTTGGTCTGCTGAAGTACTGATCATTTTGCATTGAAATCATTGGTTTATATTTCATTTGCCCACACTAGACTCTGTGATTCTTAAGATCAAGGGCTATGTCTTATTTTTCTTTTATTCTCAGCATCAAGCCTACTACTGGGCATATGGAAAGTGCTCAATAAATAGTGTTTTAACCTGTGCAGGCTACTGTAACAAAATACCACAGACTAAATGGCTTAAATCAGTGGTCCCCAATGTTTTTGGCACCAGGGAGGACCGGTTTCATGGAAGATGATTTTTCCATGGATGGGGAGGTAGGATGGAGGTGGAGCTCAGACGGTGATGCAGGGCCATGGCCTGGGGGTTGGGGACCACAGGCTTAAACAATAGAAATTTATTTTCTTACAGTTCTGAAGGCTAGAAGTGTAAGATCAAGGTACCAACGTGGTCAGTTTCTGGTGAGGGCTTCCTTCCAGCCACCTTATTGCTGTGTCCTCACAGGGCAGGTAGGGGTGGGGGCCTTGGAGACAGAGCATGCTCTGTGGTGTTTCTTCTTATCAGGGCACTAATCTCATCATGAGAGCACCACCCTCCTTATCTAAGCTAACTCTAATTACCTCCCAAAGTTCCCATCCCCAAATACCACCACATTGAAAATTAGAGATTCAACGTATAAATTTGGGGGGGACACAGAAATTCAGTCCATAACAAATACCTATTGAATAAATCAGGAAAAATAGATTAAAAAGAGAGTAGATTTCAAGAAAATCTAAGCAAAATGTAATTGTGGAACTATATAACTTTCTGGAAACACAGTATAAAACTAAGAACCTATCACTTTGATTTGAGCTCAAATAAGTAAACTGGAGAGGCTTACCTAGCTTTAGCTTCTTGGAAGTTTTTTTCCTTCCTGATTCTAATCTTTAAATTTGCAAAATTAATGATTTACCAAAATAATTATCTTAAGTGTTTTAAATTTAGTGAACAACCATGGGGATAGAATAAGATATACCATTCGGGGTATATCTTATTCTAAATGATTTTACTTTTACTTAGAAAATCTGTTCTTGGACAATTTTTTATTTGGAGGATGGCATGGAAAACAGCAGAAGTATTAATGAAAAGACTATGGAAAGAATATATTTTATATTATCTCTGCTTTTTACACTTTTGGAGTTCACCAATAGTTCCAAAATTGTAACCGTATTCTTATAGGTTATTCATAGCCCATTTCAACACTCACGAAATAAACTATTTTTTTGAGAATTAGCTAACTGTTCATAAATTTTCCCCAAATGCTCCTTTTGATTCTTCTCATAAATTCATTCTTTATTTTTCTTCCTTCTATGAACTGCTTTTTTACACAACTCCAATCTGCATCTTTTATTTTCCTTGCTAGTTATAGAAGCTAAAACAAACGTGTTAAATTAGATCAAATTGAATGGAATAGATATGCACATACCTACGTGGTGGTTTTTCTCACCAAACAGGTTGAATCAACTGGACTATCTCCCGGGTACTAGTTGATTCCTTCTAGACAGAAGAATGAAATGGAACAAAGCCACACACAGAGCTGTACCTTCTCATGTGCTATTCACCCATCACCAGTTTTCTTTCAAACTGTTTTATTAAGAGTGACATCAGCAGGAGGAGGGACCAGAAAGCTTCAGGCCCTTGTTCTCCCAGAGAAACAGCAAATAAACTACAGACTGACAAAAGTAACTTTTTAAGAACTCTGGAAACCAGTCAAAGCTCTACAGCAACCAAGCAAAAGCCCAACCAAGAAAAATTCACACTCAGTACAGTAGGAGATTTCATGACATTTTCACTCACCCTCACCTAACCTCCTCCCTAGCATGGTGCAATGGGGAGGAAGGAACCTAATTCCTGGTTTCCCCCTCAGGATGGAAAAAGCAGGGTAGAACTTGTTTGCAATGTTCTGGCCTGTCCATGGGCTTCCTGAGGGACTAGTTTCTGCCTTGCCTGACTCAGAGCTCAGGCAAGCACTAGTGGCATGGTTTGGATCTCAGGTTAGAAGCTGTAGAAGGCAGTAGGGTACACACATGACGGCTGCAAAGGGAATGCAGATCTGTAGGCACCTGGGGGCAAAAGATTAAGGGTAGAGCACTGCAGTAGAACATCTAAGGCCACAGGAAGAAGCTGGGACAAGACTCTTTGGGAAATCAAGATATTTAAATGCAGCCACAGAAAATTAGGGGGTCAAAAAAGCACACAAACTGACCAAGTGAGGACACATATCCAGAAAAGATCTGAGAGACCTTAAGCCATCATTCCAGTCTGATCTCAAGGCTCAGGTTTTCCCTGCCAGTTTGCAAGACTGCGGAAAGTAGCTGGTTTTTTAAAAAAAATTCCTAGGCCAAGTGCAGTGGCTCATGCCTGTATCCTAGCACTCCGGGAAGCTGAGGCAGGAGGATTGCTTGAGCTCATGAGTTTGAGACCAGCCTGAGCGAGAGCAAGACCCCGTCTCTACTAAAAATAGAAAGAAATTGGCCAAACAATTAAAAATAGAAAAAATTAGCCAGGCACGGAGGCACATGCCTGTAGTCCCAACTACCCAGGAGGCTGAGGCAGGAGGATCACTTGAGCCCAGGAGTTTGAGATTTCTGTGAGCTAGGCTGATGCCACAGCACTCTAGCCCAAGCAAGAGAGTGAGACTCTGTCTCAAAAAAAAAAAAAAAAAAAAAAAAAATTCCTTATTTAAATCACAAGGCACACAAGGAAACAGAACAACATAACCCATTCAAAAGGAAAAAATAAATCTCCAGAAACAGTCCCATAAGTACCATATGTATTGGACTTATTTTAAAACAACTATATTAAGTATGCTCAAAAAACTAAAAAAGAAAATCAGGAAAACAATACATGAATAAAATGAAAATATGTACCAACAAAAATTATACAAAAGAACTAAACAGGAATTATGGAGGTAAAACATACAGTAACTGAATTGAAAAATTCACTACAGAGATTCAACGGCAGACTCAAACAGGCAGAAGAAGGAATCAGTGAACATGAAGACAGGATATTTGAAATTATTCCGTCTGAGGAGCAAAAAGAATGAAGAAAAGTGAACAGAGCCTAAGACACATGTGAAAGACCATCAAACAAACCAATGTATACATTATAAGAATTGCAGAAGGAGAAGAGAGAGAGAAAGGGCCAGAGAGTTTATTTGAAGAAATAATGGCTGAAAACTTCCCAAATTAGAAGCAAGCCATGGATATACAAATCCAAGAAGCTCAGTGAACCTTATGTAGAATAAACACAAATAGAACCTCACTGACACACATCAGAATCAAATAGTCAAAAGCCGAATACCCAGAGTGTCTTGAAAGAAGCAAAACGACTCATCATGTACAAGAGAGCCTCAATAAGTAGATTTCTCAACAGAAACCTTGTGGGCCAAAAAGAATGAAATATTGAAAGTGCTAAGAAAAAAATAAAAACTGTCTGCCAAGAAATTTATAGACGGCAAACCTGTCTTTTAAAAATGAAAGAAAAATTAATACATTCCTGAACAAAAGCTGAGGGAGTTCATTACCATAGAACTGTCCAACAAGAAAACTTAATATGAGGCCAGGTGCAGTGGTTCACACCTGTAAAATCCTAGCACTCTGGGAGGCTGAAGAGGGAGCCTCACTTGAGGTCTGGAGTTTGAGACCAGCTTAAGCCCTGAGCAAGAGAGAGACCCCATCTCTACTAAAAACAGAAAAAATTAGCCAGGTGTGGTGGCATGTGCCTGTAGTCCCAGCTACTCGAGAGGCTGAGGCAGGAGGATTGCTTGGACCCAGGAGTTTGAGGTTGCAGTGAGCTATGATGAGGCCACTGCACTCTAGCCTGGGCAACAGAGGGAGACTCCATCTCAAACAAACAAACAAACAAAAAGGTAATATGAGTTCTTTAAGTTGAAATGAAAAGATCCTAGACAGAAACTTGAAGCCATACGCAAATGTGAAATTCCTCAATAAAAATAAATACATGGATAAAAAGAAAAACAACCAACTGTCCACTGATGGAGGAATGGATAAGCTAAATGTGGTATATACAGGTGATGAACTATTACTCAGCCTTGAAAAGGAAAAACATACTGACATGCTACAGCGCGGATGAGCCTCAGGGACATGATGCTCAGAGAAATAAGCCAGACACAAAAAGACAAATCCTGTATGATTTCATTTATATGTGGTACCTAGAGTATTCAAAATTATTGAGACACAAAGTAGAACAGTGGTTGCCTGGGCAAGAGGGAGGTGGAACAGGGAGTCAGTGTTTAATGGGTCGACTGTTTCAGTGAGAGAAGATGAAAAAGTTCTGGAAGTGGATGTTGGTGATGGTTGCCCAGCAATGTGAATGTGCTTAATGCCACTGAACTGTACACTTATAGTTAAAATGGTACATTTTATGTGATGGATCTTTGGCCACAATAAAAAATAATAATGCCAAAAAGAGAATCACATTGAAAAAACATTAAATCGGATGAGCTACCAATGTCCTTTCTTTCCTGGAAACCTCCCACCTGGGGCCCTCGTTGGCTTTCTCTAATTTGGATGCGTTGATCTCCGGAGACCCGGTGGTCACCCAGAGACTTCTTTTCCCAGTTCCATTATTGGAGTCACTGCTCCCTTAATTTATTTCCTGATTATTCCCTTGTTTTGGTGGAGAGTATTCTCTATGAAAGGATGCAGAGCATGAAATCTTCTGAATCCTTGCATGTGCAGAATGTCTTTATTCTGCCCTTGGTCGAATTGCAGTTCAGTTTTCCTCCGAACACTCCAGGCATTTCTCCATTTACTTCTAGCATCCAAGTTAATGCTTTCAAGTTGTTCCATCACAGTTTTGTTAGTATATCTCACTCAGTTTCTGTGGATGATGTCTGTCTTTTAGGATGTATGGACTGATTTCTAACTTGAAGCTTGTCCCTCTCTACATGTTTCTGTAAAATTAACCAAACAGTTGGGGAATCCCATTCACTGATATTTTCTGCCCACACTTAACTATTGTGTTTGATCCTTTGCTTCTTGCTGTGCCCAGAAAGTTGTTGGAATTCCATAACTATAACCTGACTGTGTAAAAAGGGGCATAATCAATTGTCCATAGTCATACATTTTCCCCGATTTTTTTTTTGTTTGTTTGTTTCATTTCAAAATAGCTTTGGAGTTGGATTTGCTATTTATTTTTTTAAAAATAAAAAAGTCAATCCCCAGAAGAGGAAAACATCAACGAAATACAAACACCAATTTATTTGAAGACTTAATTTGTTAGCTATTACGTGTTATTTTCATATTTTCATTTTAGACTGGTGTTATTGACCAAAAACCAGTCATTGCAGAGACTAGATCGTGCTGTCTCATAAGGTGTGACACTGACGGTTAAGAAAATATATTTCAGATTTCATTTCACTTTTTGTTTTGTTTTGTTTATTTTGTGCCTTTGTGTTCCCATCTTAGTGTTTTCAGTTTTTAAATAAATATTTAAGACCCAGATCTATATTTGGCTGCATGCATAATCAACATCACCTTCAGGTAAACCTTCTGCATTTTGCAACAAATGGCAGAAATTGACCTTGGTGTTTTCCAGGAGGACAAATTCATAAATATGAAAGCAGAAAAGAAAATCATGCACCAAGATAGCAAATGACTCAGTGCAGCTACTGTAGTGAAAAGAAGACAATTCACAAGGCTGGCATATTTACAAAAAGTGCAATAAATTATATAATACCACAAATAAGCACAAATAATAAGATCCTGAGCCTTTTTCTTGATGCCAACAGTTTTTATGTATCTAACTTCTCATGTGCTTTGCCTTCATTTCAGTGGGTTTTGTCCATAAAGGCTAAACATTCTGGAGAGATCCCTGGGGTAAAACTGTCATTTAAAACCCTACTTCTGCTCTGTTAAAGGTGCTTTGTCTGGAAAGGAAGGAAACCAATTGTTACTTTTTTTCTTTTAATGTAAAGATGGAGTTCTAGAAAACATTGATAAAGGAAATCTATAAATAATTTTTTTAAAAAATGGCCAATACTCAGTAAACTTTTTTAGCAGAGTAGCTAGCCATTAGACCAGTAGGTTAGTTTGAGGTTCAAAATGCTTAATTTTTTTCTCCAATTTATCCTTTGATAAGCACAGAAAGGCCACACGGTAAGGCTGAGGAAGAAGTGAAAGGGACACAAATACTAGACAACACATATGTAGAGATGGAGGCACGGGGTCTACACAGCCTGCATTTCCCCAGGAGCCTGTACCGGGAAACTCAGGGCCCTTTCTCAGCAACAGGCAGACTCTTCCTTCTCAGCCTCCTCTTCCTTCCTTGAGGCCCTGGAGCAGATTCAGTTTGTGGTCACCTGTCACTGCCTCCACCACTGTATTTGAGGTGCTCCTCCCCCTCCTCAAGCCTTACAGCAGAACAGACCCAAGATGTCAGCTGCCCTGCTGTTTGCTACTCCCCACGACAGGTGCTTTCAAAATGGGCTCGTGCATAAAGGGAACAGGCCTTTCAAGAACCACATGCCAACAAGTGGGGTGCCCTCCATGTGACAAGCATGATACCAGGGTCTGTGTATCCACTGTCACATTTCATCCTGCTGAATAACTGTCCCAGGCAGGCATTGGCATCTCTCAGTGACGTTAGAGAATTCTGTTCATGTCACCTCAATGCCCACATTCTTCATGCTACACCATATCCCTCTGGCCCAAGTTACAGAATCTAACAAAGGTCTAGGGTTAGTCCTCTACCACCCCCACTTTGATTCCCTTTCCTACGCAGCACCCCTCTGCTGCCCAGAGGCTGCCACCGAGGAAGGACGTGCTTTTTGTTCCTTGACAAGTTGCAGGCGATGCTCCCTAGGGAGCACCCACTGCCTTGCCAGTCCCTGCAGGAGCCAGGAGAGACTGGACAGCATTTGCCCTCTGCGGCGCATTTGGCATGCATTTCTCCCGCCCCTCCCATGCCCACCTCCCCACCTCCCCACCTGACCCCAGGAGCTGATGACTCTGAGGTTTGTCAAGTGGTTGAGTAAGAGTCCTCAAAATCAGATAAAACATGCCATTTTCATTGACATGGAAACACTGACTTTGTGAAATGAAGGTTGACCAACAAAGAACGTTCTCACAATGGCTGTGAGGCCCCAGTGGGCCTGTATTCATATTCTTCCAATAATCTGCAAGGGTTAGATGTACCCTGGTGAATGTGTGCAGGGCAGAGCTCATTATGCCATCATGAGGCACGGCCTCAAACAACCTGTGTCCAGGGCTGCAGGTGAGTCTGGTGCATGGGTAGGGAGCCCTCAAGCCCCACTGCCCACCCTGGAGTAACTTTGCTTGAGAGCAGTGAGTAACAGTGGAAAGAACTATGTTACAGCAACTTAGGGGGTGGAGGGAAGCATCAGTATCCCGACTTTGGTGTCCACACTTGGGGAGAGGGGCAGTTCCCCGCTTCCGCACTGAGGTGCTGGGTGGCCTCAGTCTCGGAGACCTCAGAGAACACAGCCCCAGGGCACCGGCTGCACTCAGTGCGGCAGAGGAAGGAAGGGTGAGCCCGGGCTGCTGTAACAAAAGTATCCTAGACCGGGTGCCTTAAACAACAGCATTTTATTTCTCACAGTTCTGAAGGCTGGGAAGTCCAAGATCAAGGTGTGAGCCAATTCAGTTCCTGGTGAGGGCTCTTTTCTTTGTCACGTCCTCCCACGTCCAGCCCATAACAGGCGGGGTGACATTGGCACGGCTCCTGCAGGGCCCGGCCTAGGCAGTGGTGGGGGTGGTTGTGACAGAAGTGGTTCTAGGGACATGGGGAAACTGCTCACCAGTGTGGACCGCAGGCAGATAAGCCTCATGTGGTTTTAGGAAATCGTGGCGTGGGCAGTAGATGGTCCCAAAAGGGATGCAGATGGGAGAGGAAACGTGACTGCTGTGAATCCCACAGAGGAACCAGAAGAGGTGTCACTGAGAACGAATGAGCCCAGGGCTTCCCACCCCGGGGGTTCATGTGAACCACAAAACAAAGATTCTATTAATATTAATATGATTCCTCTTTAAATCTCTGAAAAACGTAGTTTATAGCTGTCAGAAAGAAATGCTGACATGATTTATCTCCACGTCATTTAGCAGGAGGAGATAAAAATGATCTCCGTTACTTGTATGAATCAACGTTTGTGGTAGGAAGGGGCCAGACGATCTCCTGGGGGGTTGATTTCAACCTGAGTGAGCATCCGAGTTGGTGGTTTGAGCCGCGATGCAGATGCGTGTGAAACCGAGCCTTTCGGGGGTGCTGGTGCTGTCCCATTAGCAAACACTGGCTCAAGTCACCCCAAACATTACCATACGCAATTGCACGTTTCACCTCACCTTGCTGTCTGTTCGCTTCCCGCCGCTCCCAGGCCTTTGCTGGGCGGCCTTACTCCACAACTGCCCATTCCAGCCCCACATCTGCTGCGTCCTGTGGACACTCCACATGTCTCAGAGCAGTGGTGCCCAACTCTTTTGGCGCCGGGGACCAGTTTCATGGAAGACAATTTTTCCACAGACCAGGGATGGGGGAATGGTTTCCGGATGGTTCAAGCTCATTACATTTATTGTGCAGTCAAACCTCTCTGCTAATGATAATCTGTATTTGCAGCCGCTCCCCAGTGCTAGCATCACCACCTCAGCTCCACCTCAGATCAGCAGGCATTAGATTCTCATTAGAAGCTCACAACCTAGATCCTTCGCATGCTCAGTTTATAGTAGGGTTCATGCTCCTATGAGAATCTAATGCCGCCACTGATCTGACAGGAGGCGGAGATTATGCAGTGTTGCAAGCGACGGAGAGCGCTGTAAATATAGATGAGGCTTCACTTGTTTGCCCACCGCTCACCTCCTGCTGTGCGGTCAGGTTTCTAACAGGCCAGGGACCATACTGGTCCGTGGCCCGGGGGTTGGGGACCACAGTCTTAGAGGGCTCTTCCTTGGTCCCTCCTTCGCTGCTTTGTGTGGGGCCTCAGGTTACACAATGTCACTCTGGAACCCCTGACTTTCCAAACGGTCCTTGTATCAATTTTTAGCTCAAGTCTCTCTCCCTGGGTTCTTTTCCTCAAATTGCCACCTTCAGGTTCAATTTGGGTACCCTGAAACTAGCTATTGGCTGCAGCATCCTGGGTGACCCATTCACTTCCTTCGGGCCACTTTTTTTGTTGTTGTTGTTCACACTAACTTTTCATCCAGACTTTGTTACCTACACACTCCTACTTGGAAAAGGGGTAAGTTAAACTTTGTTTTCTCAAGGGACACGCCTGTCCCAGGGGCTGCCAAAACAGCCAGGGGTTGAACTTCCCCTACTGCACAAAATAAGTGGGGTTCAAGGTCTAGGTACACCTCGTTCATGGCTAGATCACATTTAAACAACAAAAAGATTGCTTAATTATTTGACAGGTATATTTATCATGTGCCTAGTACCATAGAGGATTCAAAGTATCACATACGTTCCCTAATGGACTTGGCAATCTGGCTCATCTACAAAAACATGGGGGTGAAGGAAAATACACAACAAAGTGTCGTGAAATCTGACTTTTCCTTCCCTTTGTGTCTCTGACTTTAACACTGTACACGTAGTATTCTCTGCAAAATGCTTTCCTTTTTTTGTTTTCTTGTCTTCGCTCTCTTGCCCTGAATGCCAGATATGATGTTAACATTTCACTGCATCATCTACCTATTTGCATAATTTTTTGAAACTCCATCATGTTGCCTCCAAAGCTTACTCACCGTATGACCTTCAGCAAGTTAATTTTGTCATACCTCAGTTTTTTCATATGTAACATGGGCATAATAATAAGCCTTTTCTTGTAAATTTGTTGCAAGCATTGAATTAGATCAATGTGAAGAATCTTAGCCTCATTCCTCATAAATAATATTTACTGACTTGTAGTGAATAAATGTTAGCTATTGTTTGTATATTAGAATTATTATTAATTGCCATCACCATCATTTTATTTGGCCATAGATGAAATAATGGCAATAGCTCTCATTTCCACAGTGCACAGCAGTGTGCACCGTACTTTCAGTGTACAAGCTGCAGCAGCTGCTGAGATGGTGGCACTCATCGGTTTGAGTGGCTTTCTTCCTCTTTAACTGATGATTGATTGATTCAGAATCATGAGGGAAGAAGGGTGAAGAGAGCCCATCCTGTGGTACAAATTCTTAAGAACCTAACCACAGTTTCAGTGAAGGGGCCGAGTGACCACTCTTCATCACAAGTCTGTTCTGTTGTCCTTTGAACATGAGGGTGTCACAGCTAGAGGAGCTTCCTTTCAGCAACTGTGATATTAAACATTGAATTACATGTGTGTAGCTCCTGGTGACACTTTCTCAGCACTTTCACACACATTTGCATATCCTATTTTACAGGTGAGAAAATTGGGACTCAAAGAAATGCTGTCCCTCCCCCCACCCCCACCCCCAAAGTGGAGTTGAAGTAGAACACAGATATTTAGAAATCTATACTAGAAAACATTCCCCTATGATATTGTAGCCTTTTCTTTCATATCGGCTCTCCCCAGATATTGCTCCCTTCCCACAGCTATTTCTTTTCTTTTCACCTTATGTATTTTCTCTTCTTCTTTCGGGGAGAGTTACTTCAATGATTGTTGATGTTGATGATGAAAGATTTGGCAGTCATTTAAGGATCGATTACTTATATTATCTTCTTTTGGTTCTGGGATGACAGAAAAATGTATTATTCAGATAACAGTGCTTTATGGGAAAATATATAATATGTACTGAAAATGGGCTTGTCCCTTTTCAGATATGAAGTGGGCACAGACTGGAGTAGGTTGTTCAACTTCTGACACCCTTCAGACTATGTATTTGGTACTCATTTTTATAATGCCCAATACTACACATTTTAAAGTTATTGTTGATAAAAATATAAATATCAACTAATAACTGAAAAGTTTCAAGAGGAGTACTTATGTGTTGATGTATCTATACACATGTATAATATATTCATGTATTTATTAAAAAACATAAATTTGTATGCAAAAAATACAAATGGCTCCAATAGAATCATATAATTCTAAACTGTCTTTTTTTTTTTTTACTGCACTTCTATGGCTGTTTTCTTTTATGTTTTAGAGTGCCACCGCTATGGTTTTCTGCTCAGCATAATAATTTCTATCGGTATGAAATTATTCTGATTGCTACCTGCAAGGTTCTGTGATTTCAAATTGTTTGAATTCATGGTGCCTTTCAGATAATGTTCAAAAATGCAAATATTCACAGTAGGAATGTCCACAAAAGTCATTTTCCCACATTCTACTAAAGAAAAAATAGAAGCAGGAGTATGATAATAGTAAATTGGTATAAGAACCAAACACTGAGGGAGTGGGAGCTAAAAGTTAAAATGAGGAAGGTGAGATAGTGTTCTCTGAGAGTTCCTACAAATTAATGGTATAACCTTGGATGCTTCAAACCCTGATTTTCATGTAAAATCAAACCGACAAAGGACTTTCTGCCAGATTTTTGGATTCTACTTTGCACATTTTTAGCCCTCGTGTTTATGATTAGAGTGTCTACCTCTTGACACTCTTTGAGTCTGATGATTTTTAAGCATCTGCACAGATTTTTGTTTCCTCGAGCTTCAAGACTCCTGATTTCTGCATGTCAGTGTCAAGCTTCCAGCTGTTTAAATCATAGGCAGGGAGCAGAGTTGGTTCAGTCACTGGAAGAGATGGAGCCTCTTGCAATTGATGTAGTTACAAGACAAAGAATGAATGGAGAGAGGACCGACTGGGAAGACTGGACTCCTGATGTCTGTCTCCACAACACTAGCCCCAGGAGGCTGACTGCCCCGGGGTCAAAATGATCCATTTTAGGGATTGTGAAAGTCATTCCTAAAGAAGTCAGTCCACCCTCTTTTTGTTTTTTCTTCTATGAATAAAATAGAGCAGGGCTTTTCAGCTAAGATGGTAGTGACATCTGGGGCCAGATTGTTCTTTGTTGTGGGGACTATTCTGTGTATTACAGGATGTTCAGCATCCCTGGCCTTGATGTCAGTAGTACCCCTGTAGCTGTGACAATCAAAAATGTCTCCAGACGTTGCCACATGTCCTCTGGGGTAGGGGTGTGGGGCAAGATCACTCTGGGCAGAGAATCACTGAAATAAAATGTTGTGTGATGCGCTTATTCATTAAAACAAATTTTTTTAAATTATTGGCTCCCAAATATTTTTTCCTCTTATCTTTAAAAGGGAAGCGATAAAGCTTTACAATTATGTGGAACCTAATATTTATTACACTTTTTAAAAACTGTTGAATTTTTTTATGTAACAATAGTGACCGCATTATAAAGATAACACACTTTTTTAAAGAATCTGTTTGCGGAGTATGGCAGGATTCTCGCTCCTGTTATTTTTCTCTTGATCTTCCTCCCTTTGCCCCAATTTCTCTAGACCCTCCACAGAAAGTAAAAGGAATGCAGGTGGCTATTACCTCTGTAAAGTCAAAGATGCAACACTGCATTTTGGGGAGATTGCTAGATATAAGAGAAAGCAGAGAGAGCAGTATGAGAAGTTGTGATCCTAGACTGAATTCTAACTGAAAAGAAAAAAAGGAGGTTGGTGATATGTTAGATTAGACATTTTGGAAGAAGGTGGCCAGGGCCCCTTTGTGTCTGTCCAGGAGAAGAATGCTATGTAGAACTTACATCTATACTCTGGACTTCGGACTGCTTAAGCAGACATCAGCAGTTTTAGAGATAGATGTAGTTATGGGGCGCGGCCCCATAAGTGATGTGGTTTGGGAGGGAGGGAAGGTTCTCGAGTACGTATATATGTATAGACGTGAGATGATTCCCAGTGAGGAACAAGAGAGGAGCCCTCCAAAGAATCAATATGAAATTGCTGAAGAACTGGGACCCAAGAGCTGATTTTAAATTCCTCTTTATCCAATACCATACCTCTTAACCTTTTGTGTTGCTTATGCGATTCATTGAAAACACTAAATTTAAGCTCTTGATACGATGCAGACCATGCCTAGATTTGGAGGATAAGACAGATGTTATTGAATCTCTTTGTGGAAATCTTCAAAAAGGAGTACTCCAGCCTAACTCATTGCAGGTTTTTTTTTTCACACTTAAAGTTACATTGTTGGAAAATCCAAACTGCAAAATTCATTACCTGCCATTATTACATCGACAAAAAAATTGACATTTAAAAACTGAAAATAGAAAAGAGGGCTTTTACAATGTTGATGAACTCAAAGTGCATGATTTATAAATGCACCAATATTCATGCGCACTTTTACAGCGATAGCTAATGGAAAAATGAGAACTCTTAAAAAGCCAAGCTAGACAGACTCCTTTTCATTCCACCTGCCTCTTTCTGTTGGTAACACCAGGAGTCTTAAGAAAGGGGCCATGGTCTGCGCCACATTCATCCCAACCTCCTTTCTAAGTAAGCCTGCAGCTTTGATACTTTTTCATTAACTCACTTCTGGTAGCGAACTGTGGCAGGTCTTCCACTTCAGTCCCATCAGCCATTCCCATCACCTTGCCTAAAAGGTCTTTATTGTAACTGCAGCCCAGGAAGAGGTGATTTTGGCCCAGACTATAGCTGGTCCAGGCGGGTGGCAGGAGTCAGGCAGGTGGTGAAGGATGAATACCATGCTGGCTTTCCTGGCTTCTCACTCCCCAAGTAGGAGCTGAGCTGCTCCACAAGGTCGGCTGCCTGCTGCACCCCCAGACCAGCTCCTCCTCTGCAGTGGTCCCTGGCCACCTGCTGTGCTGCCCTCATTTCGGCTTCACATTGTGGTTTGGGCCCCAAAGTTAATAAAGAAAGGGTGTCCTCCGGCTGCTATCTTCCACGTGTATATTCCTCCAGGGCTGGGTTTGGGTGCTCTTCGGTCCTTTGCATTGACCTGTTTAGATTTAATCCATTATTTTCCTTTTTAACAGTTGCCTTTGTCTTGTGTATTAGTTGAATCTTCCTTGCTTTACAAAGCAGCAAAGACTTCCTAAAGCTTTTAGACAGGCCAATCACACCTGAGAAGCCTTTGGAAATGTTAGATCTTGAAACATGCTTGAAAAGAGACAACTTTTAGGCTTCTACTCGGGCAAAAACTCTGTATGCCTATGAAGGTTTCACAAATCCAATAAGTTATTTTAAGTGGGTCTGTTCGTTTCATCCCATCAACATCCTCATGTAAATCACCCAGAAATTCTGTGTCTGAAGTTTGTATTTTATGGAATCGTGCTCACAATTTATTGCTGGATCAAATCTGCTCTAGATGATAAATCTCAAAGGAGAGATTTTAATTCCTTTGCGTACTTTGGTTTTGGCAGAGAAAATTGTCCAAGGACTTGGACCATATTAATCCTCAAGAAAAGAGAAAGTGGAGATGTAGGGTAGAGATTAAAAAATACAACCAGAATAGATACTTACAGCAACTCTATTTTAATAATATTCTTTTTAAAAATAACTTTATGATATGCCTTACATAACATGGGTGTGTGAAAAGATGTCTTGAAGTTTCAGGGTCTCTCCCTCAAATTGTAAAAAATTTTAAAAAAGTACAAGCACTTTCCTTAAGGACCTTTATTTTAAAAGTTAAAGGTTTTGAAATATGTTATTTCTCTCTAACCTTCAGAATTCCGAGGTCAGTGTGCAACTGCTCTACTATGTGGCTGAGATGGTACAAACTCTGAAGGCAGAACACAGTGTGCTCGAAAATGCTGATTCAAGTACTCACAAAGTTCACGACTATTTTTGAGAAGCTCCAGTCTGCATGCCAGGGGCCAGAGGTGAATGCAAGAAGAATCAACAGACTTTAATTTCTTTAACCCAAATACATTTCTCATCAGGATGAGCTATGTAATTTTTCTAGACTAGTGTAAAATGAACATACAGGGACTCTTATTCAAAAATTATTAAGAATTTCAGGACAGTGACCACAGATCATTAAACTGAGGGGCTCTTTTAAGCATGACATTTTTTAAGAGAGACACCTTCTTCTTATCTAATCCCTCTTTCTGCTCCAGCTGAGCACTTTGGAACTCAGTGAATGTCTTTAGTTGTTCTGAACAGGCCAGGCAGATTAATGCTGTGGTTCATCTTGCAGTAACAAAAAAACAGGACTTCTGAGTGATGCTGTAAACTGGCAAAACAATTTTAACCCAAATTGTTTTATTAAATTTAGATATCATTGGTTGCTAGCAAATCCTTGTTTCATGTACCATTAAGACAGAAAATATGTTGCCAATTAAATATGATGCATCATCCCTTGTAAGATGAACTGCAAATTCAGAGACATTAAGATGTGAAAAAATGTTGAAGATCTTAGAATTGATGTAATTGTGGATTTCAATAGGGAAGTCTTACAATGCTGTGAGCTGGCTACTGTTATCTTCTTACCACACAATTTTAGAAAGGCTCTTTTGTTAATAGAAATGAGGCACGCAGGATTAAGGACATGTGCTCAGATCACACGCTCTATTAGGGGTAGAGTGGTGGGGTTTGAACTCAGGTCCCCGTGTTTCCCCCCAGAGCTCAGCTGTCTTGTCTCTTTAGCAGGGTCTTTCACTGGGAAAGAGAAGATATGCTGTAAAGAAAGAAGAAAATGACAGAAAGCTGGATGAGAAAAGGGGAAATGTGCAAACAAATGTTAATGTTTTCTTTCACTGTCTCTCTTGCTATGTGCGTGTGTGTGTCTTTTAAATGACACCTGGGAAGCAATATCTTTCACATGAAGTTTGATCAATTTATGCCTCATTTTTAATTAGTGTCAAACTGTTGATGATAATATATGCATATGTATTAATATATTTCATTTCAGACTGTTGATTCATGTGTGCATATATACATCTATTTTATATTTTTTGGGTGAATGGTATAGTTATTTTTGTGCAATAAACACCATAAAAGTTGAATGTAGACCTATGCACAAAGTCGCCCTTTAAGATGAAAGACAATTCCGTAAATAAGCCTCATGGTCAACTAAGATTAGGTAAATATTATCTCTTCATTTAAAGTGTCTTGAATATGAGCAACCTGGGATGACAAAAGAATGTTTTTGAGATACATATCAGAAATTATTTCTTACCAACTTTACCAACATACACACACAATGTACAACACAGGTAGTGTACATACACAATGTACACCACACACAATGTGCATACATGCAAGGTACACATGATGAACACACACAATGTACACACACAATATATACAAATACAATGTATGCACCCAATGTACACACACACACACACACACACACACACACAGTGTGCACACACACCACCTTCCTAAGCCTCCTTTTCAATCTTACGATCTCATAATTGAAGTTCATTGTGTAACTGAAAATGCAAAGAAAATTAAGATTTGCACTTCTGTTGCTCTCCCTAAGAGTGGGCTGTTATTTCAGAGAATGAAATCTCCGGGACAGTCTTTGTCTCTCTTCCCAAACCCACCTTGCATTGGGAGAGAGAGGTTAGGGGCTGGGCTGGGACGCAGAGCTGGGGGAATTTCCTTCCCTGCACAGGATACCGTGTGTGGAGAGAGGGGCTTCCCCTAAGGGGGACAGCAGCCCCCCTGTCCCAGACGCCTCCCTTGGGAATTGCAGAGGGAACGGTGGCAAATGCACACTGCGGTTTGTGTCTGCCCACCAACAACTAAAGCTCGGACTCCCCATACAAGGTACTGGTGCCACACAAAAGCTGATGTTAAAGTCGATCCTTCAAAGAGGAGGGGTGAAGGGAAAAGGGTTTTGGGGAGAAGCTGTTGGCACCACTGCGTTTAAGACTCAAACAGCCAAAACCAAATTCAAGTTACATTCTTGCAGAGACATTCTTTAGCCTGAAAGCCACAACGGGTGGAAATTTGCAAATGCCTTGGAAAGCAGCAGACTTAATCAGATTTTGGTGGGAAAAATTAAGTAAGGAATGTGTTAGAAAATAAACTTTAGTTTCTCGCTTCCTCCCCCTTCTCTTTTTCCTTTTGCTTTTCTTCCTCTTCTTAGTGGGAGAAAAGCAATAAGGATATCCATTCTATTATTCCTTAATTTTCATCTTGCAGCTCATTATCTCAATCAGCACATCCCAGTTGAGTGCGTTGATTTCTGAGGAAAATTCCAGCAGGTTCTTGTAGCTGTTGATGAGCTGTGGCTAATAGCCACAGTTAACATTTTCTGTCGTTACCTGAAATGGATTCTATGGGTTCGATTGGCAGGAAGGTTAAATGAAGAAATATCACGCGGAAGTGATCGTTTTCTTTCTTCGATCTTGGGGACCTGGGGTGAGAGGAAGAAGGTCAGGGATTATGAAACAGAAACCACCAAAGACCAATTAAAGGACAGTTTTATTTTGAGCCAAATGGGGTCCCAAAACAATAGTATACATTGAAGGAGAGGCCGTGGGCGCCCAGGGCTTTGGAATGCAGCAACTTCAGGTGAGAAAGGAGGAAGAACCTGGTCTACAAAGGGAAGATTCCCTTCAGGAATACAGAAGTCAGACAGCAGCAGCAATGTTACCGCATTGTTACTCATGGAGGCTCCACAGATATCTGGGTGTGGTTGAAACAAGAGGGGAGACTCCAAGTGCTGGGACTCATGGAGAAGTGAGGCCAGGGAGTTTGCGCCAGGCTCACCTCTAGCCTGGCACTCTGTAGTCAGGCTCTTTCTTTCAGCCTCCCTATCTGCGAAATGAAAGAAACAGAAACTAATTTACCTCCTAGGGTATCTTCAGAGCATAATATATAAAACAGATTTGGAAGGGACAAATGGCGCAACATGAGGACGTTGTGGGCCAGAGGTAAGATCAGTTAGGCGGAGAATTACAGTGTTTGAAGCTTGAACTGAAAGAGTGCAAAACTCTAAACCTGTAATGTCCAACCCCAAAGAAGGGAAGAAAATACAGAAAGGAAGAAAATTGAAAACTGAAAGAAGAGCCCACGGAGCATGATACACTTTGGAGGTGTGATATGGTCAAAGGGGGCATCCGAAAATATCTCTGTAGGTCATTGTCAGGTGTGCACGGAGATCTTACGGGGCAGCAGTTGGTTTATAAATGAAAAATATGTGTTTGTCTGTGAACAGAAGGTGACACGAATAGAAAAGGAAAGGAAAAACAAATAAGGAATAAAGGAAGTGGAATATATGGAACATATGCAAATTCATTTAAAAAAAACTTACTGGAGTAAAAAAAAAAAAAAAACCACAAAAGCTAGACTAAAACAAAAAAAAAGAACTCCTTTCCCTCACCGACCAAATAGATGCTAGAATTGCACAGACAGTTAAGCCAGAATGGATATCAGATTGCTTCTTGCAGGCACAATCTCAATGAGCAGTTTTTCACTTGGTCTTAGACTACATAGGCTGAGATTCTGAGCAGGACCAAGTAAAACAAAATGAGTCATGGATCACAACCATCCCTCTTGTCTGCAATGGAAAGTAGAACGAATCCGATATTTTCTCACGGCTGCTGAGACCACGGCAGAGAGGCGCGACGGCGGTACTTGGGGAAAGTGAGCAGGGTGGGTGGGAGGCAGATGCCCCCCTAGCTCTCGCCTCTCCCTGGCTGTGCTGGCAATGCCCTTTGGATTCTAAACAAAACGACGGGACAGACGCTGCCTTCCGCTGCCTGTGACAGTGCCGTAATTCCCCAACGCCAGGAGATGGCACAGGGGGACAAAGACTAAGAAACTACTGATTTGGAAACCAACCAAGATCAGACCTTATTTTCAAGGCAATATGAATATGAAAAATAACCTTTCAGGAATGAGGCCAACAGTCGATGCACTCGTTCTTTTCATTCAGCATATGGTTAGGTAGTCAAAGCAAAGGCAAATGACACCTACGGCACCAGTGTCCTGGTGATAGATCAGAAAATGCCTTCCCTGCTGCAGTCGTCTTGCATAGACTTTCAAAACTCTGATGTTTCTTGGTCACGCTTGAATAACCTGTGGCTTCCGGGAAGGCATCAGGCTTGTTTGAACTACACAGGCATTGGTTATTGAATATTTTTGTTTGATACTCAAGAGGAAAGACACAGCAGAAAGTAAAATAAGTTTGCCCCCACTTCCTGCCACTTTGCTTTCTCTACACTGATAATTCCACGTTCCTAAATGAGCACAGCAGGTGAGCGCTTCCTGTGCAGAAGGGCAGGTACTCCCGCATCGCTGTGTTCTCAACACATTTTCCTTCTTTGAGGCCTTTTCCAGACAGAAGAAAACTTTCCTAGCAATGAGGCCTTGGATTAGAAGAAAATTAGAAATGGAAAAAATCTTCTGTTTTGATTGTGGTCTTATCTCAGCTGAAGCTGAAAGGAAGTGGAGGAAGTTGGGTAGGTAAGAGGAGAGGCAGGGGGCCCCGTCTAAAGCAATAGAGTTCACTGCTTAATTCTCCTTGGGGGATACATCACCCCTAAATCAAAAACTCAGGCACTGGGCCCTGGAGAAGTGGTTTTTGGACACATCTTAGCATCTGTCACCAACGGCTCATATCTTCCATGACATATGGACATTTTAAGATCTGCAAATAAATATGCTAGGCAATAAAAGAGCTGTGTGTAAGCTTAGAGTGGCAAATGGAAAATTCTGGAAGATTTTTAAAGTCCTCATATTAAAGGAGACGGGAACACATAATCATTCTTTTTTTCTTTGAGCAAGAAAGACCCAATGCCATTTCCTAGGAAAATGGCACTAACCTCCCAATTGGCCACACCTTTTATTCCTCATCTGCCCCCACCTGCTCTACCCTTTTTCTATGAAATGTAAGTGAATACAGTTTTCCCTGGAAGTGAGCCCTAAGGCTCAATTTTATTCCGCTTATTTGAAATGATTTAAAACAAATATTTTCGTGAACTTTGAATCCTTGAATTGGGAAAAACTGTTTATAAACAGATACTGACACAGCTGATGACATACTTGGCTCAAAAAACAAGCCTCCCTTCAATCTAGCCCCCTGAAATAGTATTTGTAAAGGACGAATTTGTGGGTAAAGGAACAATTTCCTGTAAATCAATGTACCTTACTTTAGATTTCAGTTTAATACAAAAAAAAACCCCTGTCCTTGGAAAACAAATGGCACAGAAATTGCTCATGATCTTCATAGGAAAAGGCTGTATGTTATTTGGGTGACTTACCTAGACTTTTATTCCTTGTTCATTGGAAGCCTGTATTTCTCAATCATGTTCCAATTAAACTAATACTGTAGAATAAATGTGGGATACCTGTGTGATAATAAATGGACATAGGCTGATTCTTTGGGCATTTTCACTGTAGGATGCATCCTAATGAACAAATAACAACAGATGCTTTTAATGTTGGCATTGCCATGAAATGACTTGGCTTTTCCAGTTTCAGATCTTCTCAGAGCTATTTCAGTTATTAAGGAGAAGAAAAATAAACAAGGGCTGCTCACCAGGATGGAGGACAAACATGATGGAGCCAATTAAAGAAAATCCTCCTGCAGTTTCAGCCATAGTACCAGAGGCAGGGGGTTGAAGCTACTCTCATTTTTTAGGTATGTTAGAATGGCAGATTTTTGATTCCCTTTAAGAGAGTATTTATAAAGTTGTTGTATGATTCTGCTCATCTTTTTAAAGAGAATATGGGCAAAAGCATTTTCCTACCTAATGGTTTCTTGTCGTCTCAGAAATCAAATTCATCACTCCATAAAATTTAGGCATTAGGGAGGTACATTGTTGTTTCCTGCCTCTTGGGAATGTCTGAACCTACTGGGAGGAACATAGAACGCACCAGAGAGCATGTTGACTTAGGAAGACTCAGTTTCATCCTGGGAGCTGCATAGTCTTTTGCATCATCCCTGGAGAGGTGGAAAGTAGCAGGGATATTGGATTTAGTATAGAGAGGGCTCTAATTTCTAGGTATAGCGGTGCTTTCCATTTCTGAAGAGAAAACAGGACACAGTCAGCCGTGAAATTTAGGCAGCTAGTCTGGAACTCCATGTTTTCATCTTCCAGAGAAGCACTGGCTTGGAGATCACTTCCTGGGAATTTTATATACTAAAAAACACCTTTCTCCTCTAATGTAAATAGGATGATGATCTAAACTAAGGGTTTTAAACTTGTTTCTTTAATATCATATCTTAGCCAAAAAGTCTTATTCCATGACTTTTTATGTAATATTTGGCAAGTTATTTTATTTGGTTCTCATTTTTGCCTCCAACAAAGTGATGACAATATTTTCTGCCCCAAATAACCTCAAAAGGGTCTTGTAAAAATATGGCCATTTATATAAATTATTTTTTCTTCTTGTGTTAAAATAAATACAAGATGCTTTATAGGAATATTTTTATTTTTACTAACAGGAATAAGGTAAGCATGATTGTAGTATCTTATATTTCTACAGTGTTCTGTGGTTTATAAAACATTTTTTGCATACACTAACTCATTTAATATTTACAGAAATACTAGAAAATAAACCAAATAGATGTTATTTTTCCATTTGAAAAATAAAGAAATGAAGGATCAAAATGGTTAAATGATTCATTTTAGGTCACACAGTCCTGGAAAGGGGATTTAAAATCCATGATTTATAATTGTCAACAGTCTTTCACGTCTCCTAAGTGCTAGTTTTATCATATCACTAAATTTGTCTGTACTTCCTGAGGCAAGTTGGTAAAAATCTTAATATTCTAATGTTCAAGTATTGAAACTTTAGTGTAGAAATAAGACCAATGTGCTGGGCTGTGGGTCTAGGTGTGAATGATTTGACTGCATGGCAAACTCAACTTTGCTGCCTCATAAATGAACTGACTTCATAGATAGGGAACTTATATTTCTAAATTTATAATGGAAAGAAGTATTAATAATGTTCAAATATTTAGTCTGTGTAGTCTTTACTGAATTTTTTTCCAGCTTACATTTTAGTAGTTCCTCAGCGTCTTTTTGGACAATGTGTTCCCACCCGCCCCGGCCTCAAGTGGTGGTCCCAGGGTAGAGCCCTAATCACATGGGGCCAGTCAGAATCTCTTCCCTGGGAGTCGTAAGCAGAGGGCAGATTCAGTCTTATCCAGTGGATGGGGCCGTAATAGGTACATTCTGGGGCTAAGGTTCTCATCACATGGATTCCAAGCAGAATAAGACACTTTGTGGGACAGAGAGAATCTGAAGCAGAGCCTTGGGAGAAGAGACAGGAACCAGTGGGAGTTCCGGTGTCCCAATCCTAGCTCCAGTGCCCTCCTGGGGATTTGGGGTATTCTTGCCCTTGGGCTCTGGGATGTAGCCCTGAAGCCTTACTGATACATGAATCTGGATTCAATGTGGTTCTGATCACCTTGCAATCCAACTGAAACAATTGTTCAAAGTAAGTGCCTTCTTAGGCAGAGCATTTCACATTGAGCTCTGTAATCCATGCCATGCGTCATAAACACAGTGAAGCATTGGTGTAATTATGTGGAGGGCAGACTGGAAATTAAAAGGAGGAAATGTGGTCTGGTGGTTAGATTGGCAGACTAAATGTCAGGAGTTTTGTTTCTGTTTTTGACACGGCCGCTGGCTCCGGGAACCTGCTCAGGCCTTGGCTCTCTGCTGTCATCCCTGGAGCTCAAGAGACCAGGTATGTCTCCTGTTCAGGAAAATCACCTGTTCTACTCTGATGGTAGAGGAGGTCCTCAACGTGGAGAAGTCATAAGCTCGCACAGCATGAAAGGCTGATTTCACAGTTGGCCCATACCTCCTTATCTACAAAATAGAGGACAACGGGTAAGTCATGCTTGATGGGGCCAGTTTCAATTATGGGAATCGAAGCCAACCGACTTTTTATCTTGTGATGTAGTTACCAGCTCAACACACAGGAAAATTCAACACAGAGGGAAACAACACAGAAGAAAGAAGTTGTGGGACTGACAGTTTTTCCTGCAGATCTGAATGGAGATAAGTGCTCTTTTTCAATTACTTTTTTCTTCTGCTTCCATAGAACAATCACTTGTCTTCTGCAACTCTGGTATCGTAGCACTCTTTAGTCCAAACTGTTCTGTTTCTCTTTAGGATTTTCTGTTTGGTTCAAAAAATCATAGATGTTCCTATTTACACATGACATGATTGTCTGTATAGAAAATTCTCCCCAAAATGAAATACTTATGGAAAAATAACAAAACATGTATGGGATCTATATGCTAAAAGTTATAAAATGTTGATAAAAAATCAAAGAATACCTAAATAAATAGATATGCTCTGTTCATAGATTAGAAATTTAATATAGTAAAGATATTAGTTCTCCCCAAATTGATCTATAGGTTTAAAATAATTTCTATCAAAATCCCAGCAAAGTCTTCGTAGACCTAGAAAACCTTATTTTAAAATTTGTATGAAAAGATACAAACCCTAAAATAGCTAAAATAATCTGACAAAGAAGAATAAAGAGGAAGGAATCATTCTACCCAATATTAGGTCTTAATATGGAGCCATAGTAATCAAGACAGTGTGGTATTGGTGTAGGGATAGACATTTACATCAATGGAACAGATAGAGAACTCAGAAGGAGATCCATACAACTGTGCTCCTTTGATTTTTGAGAGAAGTGCCAAAGCAATTCAATGGAGGAAGATAGTTTTTTTCAATAAACCATGCTGAAGCAAATGGACATCTACAATTAAAACAAAAAACAAAACCTCAACCTAAACCTCACATCTTATACAAAAATCAACTCAGAATGAACCACTGACTTAAAAATAAAATGTAAAATTATAAAACTTTCAGAATAAAACTTAGGAGAAAATCTTCAGGATCTAAAATTGGGCAAAGAGTTCTTAGACTTGATGCCAAAAGTTTGATCCATCAAAGGAAAGATGATTGGACTTCATCAAAATAAAAAAAAGAAAAACTTTTGCTCTGCAAAATACCCTGTTCATAGGATAAAAGGACAAGATACAGACTGGGAAAAAAACACTTGCAAACCACATATTTGACAAATGACTACATACAATACTCTCAAAACTGTAAGGTAAAAAAAAAATCAAATAATTCAACCATAGAGTAGACAAAAGACATTTCACAAAAGAGGATTTATAGTCAAAAGATGTTCAACATCATTAGCTATGGGGGAAATGCAAGTTGAAACCTAATTGAGACATTACTACACGCCTATCAGAATGTTTAAAAAAACAGTGACAATACAAAATGATGGAGATAAAACTGGATCACTCATGCACTGCTGGCAGGAATGTGCAGTCAGAATGAAAAAGTTTGGCAGTTTCTTTTAAAATGAAACATTCAATTATCATATGACCTGGCAATTGCAGTCCTTGGCATTTGTCTCAGAGAAATGGAAATTTATTTTTCACACCAAAACCCACATATGAATGTTTATAACAATTTTATTCATAATAGTCCAAACGTGGAAACAACCCAGATGTTCTTCAACAAGTGAATGGTGAAACAAACTGTGGGACATCCATGCCATGGAATACTGTTCAACAATAAAGAGAAATGGCCATTGATTCACACACTTGGATGATTAACCTGAAGGGAAATGCTGAGGGAAAAAGGCCAGTATCCCAAAAGATTATGTACTGTATTACATTCCTTTGCTAGTGTAACAAATTACCACAAACTTAGTGGTTCAAGTGACTAACTTATAGTTCTGAAAGTCAGGAATCCAAAAATCAGTCTCTAAAGTCTTAAAAAGCCAAGGTGTCAGCAGGGCCTGTTGATTGTGGAGGCTCCAGGGAAGTATCCATTTCCTTACCTTTTCAGGGCCTAGAGGATGTCTGCTTTCCTTGGCTTGTGGCCCCTTCCCAGTGTCTTTCCAATCTCTGTGTTCATCACCAGACCTCCTACTATGATAGCTCTGGGCTTCTTGCCTCCCTCTTATCAGGACATTCATGATAACATTGGACCCATCCAAATAATCCAGGATGTTCTCTGCATCTCAAGACCCTTCACTCAATTGCATCTGCAAAGTATGTTTTACCATATGGGGTAACATACTCACGGGTTCCAGAGTTAGAATGTGGACATCTTTGTTGGGCCATTTTTCAGCCCATCATGATCCTGCTTGATTCCACTTGTACAGCATTATTGAAATGACGAAATTACAGAAGTGGAGAACAGCCCAGTGGTGGCCAGGTTGGGGGGAGAGGAAGGGTAAGTGCGGCTATAAAAGAGCAACACGGGGGATCCTTGTGGTAAAGGCACTGGTCTGTCTCCTGATTGTGAGCTGCATGCCTGAACCTGCACGTAGACAAAATTGCGTAGAACTAAACACATACACACACATGCACAAACACACACAAGTCTAAGTATGACTGGAGGAATTTGAACAAGATGGGTGGATTTTTGTCAATGTTAATATCCTGGTTGTGGTATTGTCTTATGGTTTTGCAAGATGTTAATACTGAGAGAAACTAGGTAAAAAGTACATTGGATCTCTTTGTATTATTTTCTACAACTCTAAATTAATCTAAGATTACCTCAAAATAGAAAGTTTAAAAAAAATGAATAGAAAGCCATAGTTATTATCTTATCACTATAATAACACCTTAGGTTGGTGAACTCCAACCCCAGCTGGCAGTCAGAATTATTTGGGGGTTGGCTGGTCCAAAGGTAGTGAGTTATCTCACTTGATTGTTCACAGTCATTTACAGATTGAACTCCTTGTTCTACTACTTTCTCCCCTCCTCACTACTGCACTTGACTAGTCTAAAAAAAAAAATAAAAAAAAAAGAATTATTTGGGGGAATGGGTGTAAAAATACAGACTCCTTGGCTCCATCTAAGACATTCTTGATTAAAATCTTGCGGAATAGAGACCAGGGTCTTGTGGAATAGAGACCAGGGATCTTCATCTTTAAAAACTTCTCAAGTTATTTATTACCAGTTAGGTTTGGAAACTACTATATTATATTATGTATTGCTTTTCTTCAAACAGTTTTGTATGTAGCACTTTCTGTTTACATAAAATTTCAAGACGCACCTGGGTCCATCTTACTGAGAGGATTGTAGAAGAATAGATAACCCCTCCACAGATATTCTTCCGTGGAATTCTCAGTAAGAAACTTGAGTAAGGATGGGAAAAACTTGGGACACTGAGTTAGAAAAATTTATACCAGGTTGATAATTCATATCTGAATAAACCTTCAAGAAAGATTGTTGTTTTGAGATTCTCCCTAATAGGGAGGGAGACTATTTGGAGGTGATCCTAGCAGGGGAGGCTGACAGGTGTGGACATAAAATGGGGGCACATTGATTGCAGACACTTGATGTGCTGCTTTGGGGATGCAATTGACTTTAAAAATTAATACTCTCCTGTTGCTGTGCATAATGGTTTGAAGGCCTTGATGATAGCTATGAGAGTCAAGTTGTGATGAGAACCTTCATTTAAGTTGCCAATTAGGTGGGAAAACCAAAATGTCCCAACACAGAAATCGGAGAAAAGAATAGATAAAATGGTACTGCAAAGGTATCTTAAAAGCTTGTGAATGGAGATTTTCTTTGAAGGAGCATGAGTAGGAGGCAGTAGAAACATAGGGCTCTCAAAAGATAATGTGTGTGTATTATGTATCTCTGATGTAGATAGCTGTTGTATGAATAAGGTCAGAATCCTACAATCTATGAACTGACACTAGCTCAATTCAATTAATTGAAAAATTTTAATTTGGAAATTTTCCCCCAAAAGCAGGACCTGTGTTCCACCTGACAAAGTTAATGGAAAATCTAAATGGGGTAAATTAAGATATACGGGCAATTAAAATTATTTAATTTTGGAAAGAAACAGTGTCCAAGTTCCTGTGCAAAAAGTCTGGGTATTGACTGAGAAGCAGCCTATATGCCAATTGCTATTCCCCTGATTGTTCATTTCCCTGTTCCTCACAGCACTAGAAAGGCGTAAGGTCCAAGATAAAGCAGCCAATATTTCAAGCCAGAAAAATCTATTGGTGGGGTTATAATCCTATTACTCAACTTGGCCAGCATTTGCCCAAAGTTTCCAAGGGTGGAGGAAATAGGTCTTGTTATGGTGACCTACCCCTGCCTGAACCCTCCACACGCAGGGACAGCCAGCTCTACATGATCCAGTGAAGGCACTTCCTGCCGTGGTACCATTTTCCTAGAGCTGTGGCCCCTGTGAGTAGAGCTGCAATCACTGGCCACATAGAGGGAGAAATGAAGACTTCTGTCAGACAATTCAGTGACATTCTGTAATACTTGTTGTGGGGAAGTAATGGATTCTGGGTCCTTAATCTACTGTAATATGCCAGCCTTAGGGTATTTAATGTTTGTTAATGTTCCTTTTATTAGCAAAATTTGCTTTTAATAGGGTGTAGCCAGAGTTCTTGAGAAGGGAGCTATTGCTGGCTTATTGGGTTATTCAGTGAGGAAATTGTGAAGTTATTGGGGGACTAGAAATGCATGCCTCTTGGAAGATAATCTAAGTGCATTGTGCATCTCTAATGGAATGGGAGTTTCATAGTTGGAGGTGAGCAACCTACAGCCTATGAGCAGATCCCATCCCAGCTAACAGTCACACATGACTGGGAGGTGCCTCAGTTCTTCCGTCTCCTGGCCTCAGAGGTTAGGGAGGAATCAGTCCTCCCCCAAGAAGATAAGGTGCTTCCCCTAGTGGATACTGAGCTTGGAAACTGGGCATTTTAGAGAGTGGTGATTGTCTCTGGAGTAGAGTACGATTTCTCCTGGCTCCAGTCCCTGATATTGAACTCAAAGTTCAGGAACAGAGATGAGGCTGATTTGGCCCAGGAACACCCCCCAGGCCCCCAGGCTATTACAGGCCCTTCCATTTACCTTCTTAGCACCTTATTTAAACCAAATCCTTGGTCTGGTCCTGAAAGACTGTAGGTGCTCAACTTCTCAGGCCTTGAAGTCTGGTCCTTAATGACTGGCAGTTTTTATTGTCTCTTCACATATCTCTCTGGGACAGACCCCCCCCCCAGATCTGCAGGATGTGAACCTTACTGTACACTGTGCATGGCACACTCATGTCCAAATATACTACAGTGGATGGGTGAACCATTAATCAGCTTGCTGAAAGGGGTAAAGGGTTTAGATATTGCTGGCTATGCCTACAATTTCCTACAGGTGAGCAATTCGTACAATACCGTACTTAAAATTCCGATACCATTCTCCTCAGGAGCTTAATAAACATCTTGGGAACTAAGCCAACATTACTCTCTCATACCTGCCCTTTCATATCAAAGGGATAAAGGCAAGATTGTTCCTCTGCAGTTCATTGTTAGCTTTTCTTTTCCTGGGTCAAGGGCTTTCCTTTGGCCTAAGAAGCTCAACCCGACACCATCACCCCAGTCTCGCTTTCCTGGCCAGCACCCACCCCGAGTGCTTTGGGTGTGAGATAAGGTCTAATCAAATCAGTAAAATTTGGCTGTGAGCTGCAACACCAGAGAACACAAGGATTGTGTCCCATGCACCTGGCCTTTTTACTATAGGATTAATGTGTTGAAACAAGACTGGAGATCCCGTGACAAAGATCAGATTTACCCGAAACACCGTCATTTATTATGGAGACTTTTAATAGGCCGGGTGTTCTGTTGCTCTGGTGTTTGAATTCCATGTCAGTGACAGAGGCAGGGACTCAGATGGGTTCTCAGGGACACGCCAAGTCCAGCGCCACACTACTAGTAACTGGCTGGGTTATCTATCACCACCGTTGCCAGGACCTCCTCTTTTCATGTTATTTCCTGACGGTTGGTATGTTCTTACATTCCAAAGAGCTTTCCCAATGTTTCTTTCAGGTCTTCTTTGTAAGTGCCTTATTTGCTGTGGAACATCCCTGTGAGGGGTGTAAGGAACCCCTCTTTGGAACGTATAGAATATCATCCTTTGGATGTGAAATGTTTCAAAATGTGTAATGCTATGCACTTGAGGATACATGCTTTTGAAAACTGATCATGGCATTTTCTCTGGGACCTTTCCCTGTAGTGTATATGCTGAGGTCCAAGTTGAGGTCAGCCGTGAAAGACATGCAGTGCCAGACCAGAGGGAGGGCACCTGGGCAATGCCAAGGCTTGCCGCACCTGGCCTACCCGCCAGACAACTTCGCTGCTCTTTGTCCTCATGTCTGTACGTCCACCCAGACTCATCTTCCCCCGCTGTCCTTATACACCCAGCACTACCCCACTTCACTTTGTCTCTTATGTTATTTCATCCTCACCTTTACCCATTTACCAACACGAGTTACCACACCTTAGCCTCTGGATGCCAGCTGTGTTCTACTATCAACACCAAGTTCAAGTTGTCCTTCCTCCTTCATCCAACAAACGTTCGTTGAGTATCTAGCACGTACCAATTCATGTGCTAGATTTGGGGTACCCATTAGGGAGTAAACAACCATGTTCTCTGCTTTGTGGCACTTACAGTCTACTGAGGGAAGCAGACAATGAACTTGCAGCAAACACACAAGCAAGAAGGAATGTGCAATGAGAGAGGTCTGAGAACCTAAAGATGGCAGGTGGACTTGAAAATGGCTCACTAGAGAGTGTTCTGAGTTAGGTCCCACTGAGACGAGTCCTGTGCCTGGGAGTGTTTGAGCAGAAAGGTTCAGAAGGACCACGTCCAGCATGCTGGTGGGGTTGGGATGCAACACTCAGCTGGAGAAATGTGAGAAAGCCTCAGTCATCAATGTGCAGGGAGGAAATCTTTATTAAGAAAAGGACGATCTCCATATAAATACTTCTATAAACATGTCCAAAAAAGGCTAGGCACGGTGAATGGCTTATGCCTGTAATCCTTGCACTTTGGGAGGCCAAGCTGGGATGATCACTTGAGGCCAGGAGTTCGAGACAAGCCTGAGCAAGAGCAAGATGGCTGTCTCTACAAGTAGAAAGATTAGCCAGGTGTGGTGATGAACACCTACCTATAGTCCTAGCTACTTGGGAGGCTGAGGCAGGAAGATCACTTGAACCCAAGAATCGGAGGTTGCGGTGAACTATGATGATACCACTGCATTTCAGGCAGTGAAATGAGATCCTGTCCCAAAAACAAAAAGCCCCAAAAGTTGCAAAATTACCTTAGTCATTAAACATTCTGCTATACCGAAAATAGCAAAACAACAAACAAGGTTATTCAGTTTTTCCACTTTGGATTAAAGAAACACTGCATGAATTCCATGCCTGTGAATACAGGCTGTTTCTACACAGGAGGAGTGGTCTCCATGATGGCCTTTGCTGCTGGTCTTTCTAGCCACTTAGAAAGAGCTCTGGTCTGGTTCCTGCCATGGAGAAAGACTGTGTCTAAACTACTGCCACTGGATCAACAGACTGAAAAATTTGGCGACCCCAATTAACCGTGGCGTGGCTCTGCTAGTGAGCCACACGATTGGGACATACGTGTCAGCTCTGCCACTTGTCTAGCAGTGGAAAAAGCTTCTCCAATGACAGCAACTGCATTGTGCTGCCCTTGTTCAGGTCACCTACAGGGTAGACACGTGCTCCTTCATTTTTCAAGTACCAACATGGAAATAAATAATTGCCAGACGAAAAGCAGCAGCAGAGAATGTGGAAACGGGGAAACAAGCAAGGCATCACTGCCTAGCCATGACAGCACCGGAAAGCCAAGATTTGGAACCAGGTACTTTCATTTTTCAATGATACAGGTTTATCGTGCCCCAGTTTCCCCGAAAGACACTGCTTTATACAGTTCTGTGCTCAGCCTACAGGCCAACCTCGTCCCTAGGGACATACACACTGGCTATTTCCTCCACATATTGGAAAGAAAACAAAGTGGTCAGGAAGACCTTACTGAGTTAGGAGTTTTATAACAATAACACTCGATTACAATAGCAAGATTATTTTTTTAACCAACTTATTTGTATGATTCCTTTCCTCATTGTATTAATGTAATTTTCTTAAAGCTAAGACTGCCAAGAAAATTCATCACTACAATGCAGTGTTTAATTTTATTTAAAGGCATTTTTTAAAAGAATTACATTTTTCCTGGCAAAATAACCAAATGTTGATCACCTACATATTTTAAGTTTCAAAAGGAAATACTTTTGCCTTCCCCCACAGTTTCTGCCTAAAGTGATAGTGTGAAGATTACTCAGGTTGGACTTCTGTTTGAGTAACTACTGGTCTCCTGCCCAGAGGAGCTTCCTGAATTGACATTCCTTTTACATTTCTCACAAGAGCTATGTTATCAAGGTGGTATTTGGTCCAAAGACTGAAAATATATAGCTTGGGCAGTTATTGCTGCCTTGGGAATTATGTACTGTTTTAAAATAAGAAAACAATACTTCTGTTTAAAAGCTTAAAGATGCCATTCCATGACCTTACAGTATTTAATATTAATATGGAAGTGAAAGCTAAGGCCAGTCTGATGTCGTTTCTTTAGATGTATTTGGTTTCCTCTGTCTAGATGGTTCTGAGATTTTTTTCTTTGAACTATAATTTTTATAACTTTGGAAGGGCAGGTTAAATTCATTATTTATTGTGGCTGGCATTAGTGAAAATATTTATCTACATGCATACATTCTTTCCAGTTCAGGAATAGATCATGGAACAGTACCTATAACTTTTTAAAGGGAACACTTTTGTCCAAAATAATCTGTAACTTCCTAAGTTGTGATCCCATATCTGACAACAAAAAAAGAGAATCTGCAGTGTTCACTATGGAAGTTCCATCAGCTTGCTCTTTGTCTTTAAAAATCAGGTGCTTAATTTAACTTGTATTAGCAACAAAAAACATTTTACATATGCAAGGATATACACAGATTTCTCTTGAAAAATTCATTTATTAAATTTACCGAAGGTTTAAAACGAATAAAAGAAGAATAATGCTTCTTATTCCTGTGTTGAAGTCTTCCACACATTAGTCCTCACAATGGGCCATGTGAGAGTCAGAAGTCCCTGAACAGAATGCTGCTCTCCTGTAACACTGTGTATACATCTGCAGGATAGCATCAATCCCTTTGGAAGGAAATGCATTCTTATATGTTTGCTTCTTTCACTGAATTGTGAGAGTTTGGGGCAATACGGTAGAAGAACAGGATTGGGTTCAAATCCCATCTAGGCCACATTTTAGTGTTGAGATACAGGTTAAGCTATATAACCTTCCCAAATCTTTGTTTTAACACTTGGTGAGAGAGAGAGAGAGAGAGAGAGAGAGAGAGAGAGAGAGAGAGAGAGAGATTAATAATACCTACTTACATCACAGAGTCAAATAGGAATGAATATGGACTTACCTGCTATATATTAGGTGTTTGAGAAAAAAGAATGTCTACATCTAATTTTTAGTGTTACTTTATCTATCTTTTCGTAACCAATGCTTAGGTCTGTACCCACCCTTAGTTGGGGGGTGCAATAAATAGATGCTGAATGAAAACACTGATGAATATAGACAGAAGGAGTCATCAAGGGTTTGCAAAAGGGGGCTTGTCTGGAAGATATTCTCTTCTCTTCCCCTCCACCAGCATCCCCCACCCCACTTCCTGATGCTTCCCAGGGTTTATATTAATACAGTGTTAGCATGGGGGTGGGTGGAATGGAAGGGAATGGCAGTGGCTTCTGGCCATTCACTGCCTGCTTTCGAGTTGGTTAATTTGATAGTTGAGTTAGTTGGGGACCATTGTTCTCTACATAAGGCTTAAATCCACTATAATGGGGAAAAATATGTATTTCTCTAAATTCTTGCTGATACGTGTGAAGAGAAGTTTACAGCATTCCCGAATGTGTTCCCTGCTAGCCTACTGGTTGGTGATGAAAGCTTGACTCTGCTGTGCAAAGCCCCCAGAAGCCTGGACAAGGATGGATCTCCATTCCTTGCCCACCATTTTGCAATACCAAGTGCTTTCCATAAGGGTTTTTTTAAGCTAAAAGACAGATGTACACATCCATCACTATTACTTAATTAGTTCTCCCCTTCGAAATAACCTATTTCTTTCTCTTTGTGTCCTTTGTCTGTTGCTCTGAGAGCAGGTGATAAAAGAGAAGCCCTCCCGGTGAAGATTAAAATACCATTTGTTATGAAACTTCTGGTTTTCCATGGTTAAATACTATTGAGAATACAGGTAAAGCCACGAGCAGTTTCCCTGGTGTTTGCCAAGCCCAAAGCTGCAGACAGAGGCGAGGGGCAGAACATGAGCAATGAAGGAACGTGGGCTGCTGCGATTCCATGTTTAGACAGATGGCTCCAAGCAGCGGGACCAGCCAGAGAAAGCAAGAGTCTGCGTGGAGCCCCAGGCCCCAGGAGAGCAAGCGGAGACGTTTGCACCAGCCATGTGAGGTCATGGGGAGAGCCAAGCATGAGGACAGGCTTCTCAGCCATCATCAACCGCAAAGTGTCACTAGGAAAGGAGAGTGGTTTTAGTCATAAACTGGATAAATGGCTTATTTTTCTGAAGGAAGAGTATTTATGAGAATGAAGTCATGTGAAACAGGGTGTCAAAATAAGAAGCAGTAGTGATAGATTTGGGTGAGTAAGAGTGGTGAGGGGGTGGTAATCCTACTTCCTTGTCATCTCCTGACCACTATGTGTTTTTGGTCTAGACTTGGTGTATAAACCAGATTTTATTTCATTTGTCAAAGAATCTAATGATCGATCACTGATGTCTGCCCTAGGATCAGAAAGAGGAATGGTTGTATTAATGCCATTTACTGGCCATCCCTAGTCTAGAACTTAACCTGCTTAGGCTTTACTGGCCTCCTCTTG
>RJWJ010007309.1:0-58098 GCA_004363605.1 Indri indri
ATAAATGTTTTATCAACTTGATTATCTAGAATAAATCTCACTGTCAGAATTTCTAGACTCTGAAGAAAGATTGGCTTATTTCAAGTTCTGGCTTTATCACTTCTTAGCTGTGCATTTTTGGTCAAGTTACTTAACTTCTCTGTGCTTTTTGTCCTCATCAGTGAAATAGGGATCATAACGATGCCCATATCATAGGATCGTTTAAGAATTAAATGATTTGTTTTTAAAAGTACATGAGACATAGTAAATACTCAATATGCATTATCACCACTACCATCAACATCTTTATCATCATCATCATTAATATCATCGCCCAAGAGTTTAAATTATTTTACTCTTTCTTGTAAACTTGTAATGGTTATCAGTGATTTGGTTTCTTTTCTTTGGTCTTTAAGGTTTTTACCTCCTCCAAGCTGTGCTAAATCAATAACAATTGCTTTTTAATGATAAATGTACAATGGCTGTAATGTTAGATGAACCCCAAACTCAAAGCAACCACTCAATTGAGTTTTAGGTGAGTTCATTACCTTTCATTTGGATTCATTGCACACTAAGTACCATTTATTACTAATAATATAATTCCCATTTAATTAATAATAACCTGCTTTAGATTCTACAAGCAGGGCTCATCAAATACTTATGAAATGAATGAAAATGATTGTGTAAGAATATATATATCATAATTTCCATTTAATATTGAGGCACTAGGATTTACAGAACAAATTATGCACCTTAAGTCCAACATTATATATTAGATATATATATTTGTTTTTCTATGAATGGTTTGCTAAGCAGGGCCCTGTGGTTTATATGGTCTATTCTCTAGAAAGCAATCTTTGCTAGGAGAAGGAGCTCCAGTCTACTGGCAAAAGGAAATGAAATTCAGATGCCTACATCTGGCTCATGCTACAATTCGTTCAAAGTGGTGGAACTAACCAATCTCCACATAAGCCATACTCTTCTACTTTTTGTAATGTCTTTTCCATTTGATGCTTATTTTAAACTGACTCCATTCAAAATGAAGGAAAGCATCTGGAACATGAGACATTATGATTCCTTCTGGTCCATACAATCCCCTTCCAAGGGTAATGCATGGACTTCAATGAAGAGGAACATTACCATGGAGAAACCTGAGGGACACGTAGTATAGGCTAAGACATGACTATGGCTGGAGTGTTTAAGAAACAGCAAGAACCCAGTGTAGCCAAAGAGGAAAGAATGGTCCCAAAAGAGGTCAGAAAAGCATCCAGAGGCCAAATTACAGAGGGCCATGGAGGTTATGTCAGACAATTGGATTTTACTCTGAGGTGGGAGGCCACTGGAAGTGTCCCAGTAGGGTGAGACATTATCTTTTTGGTATTTTAAAGTCTTTCTGGCCATTGTGTACAGAAGAGACTTAAAGTAACTTGATAGTAGGAGAAGGAAGACTGGAAAGCTGTGGAGATTCTATACTCTTCTTTTTGCTTATTGTATGGTTATTAATATCCATCTCACTACCTATTCTAAAATAGGCTTGAAGTCAGGGACCATTTCAGAGTCACTTTTGCATCTATTGCAATGCTTACCATGTTCTCTTTCAATTCTCAAAAAATATTTTTTCTTTCCTTTTTTAAAAATACATTCCAGTATTTGGAAGTCTAGTAAGGAGAAGCATCCAGCAAAAGACATGCTGAAAGAGCTGTAACAAGAAACTGAAGGAAACCAGAGTGAGTGATACCATGGCAACTGAGGGAAGAACAGGGAGGTCCATTGTATCAAATGCTACTGAGGGGTTTGCATTGAATTGCATCGAATTCAACAACCTTGGGATCACTGGAAAAGAACAGTGGGGTGAGGGAGCCAGAATATGCAGCAAATCAATGAGTTTAGGAGCAGCCACAGCCAGAGAATCAGACCACTCTGATCTCTGTCACCACTGAGATTTTTCGTGTAGAGAATGCGCCGCAGTACTGTTTCAAAATTACTAGCTTGGTGCCAAGTCCTCAAACATATTTCTTGGATGAATAATAATTATGAAAACAATTGAATTTCCATGGTTTTTGCTGTACTTTAATAAGGCAAATAGTAATTATCATTTCATTTTTAATTATAATTTTTTGAATTGTTGAAATCAATAAAGTCTCCCAAATTAGAGATGTGACATAACCAAAAGAGTTGGCAAGGCAATGTAGACTATCGCCAGTGCACTACAGTAATATAAAGAGGAAAATTTATTAAATGGCCACTTGAACACATGGTTCTATAGACAAATACTCTTTCATTATCCATGTTTTATCAGCAATATATTTACATCAGACTAAGAGTATTTTGTAAAGCTTCCAATGAACTAAATTTGCACATGACATGCATATGCTATTTAAAATCAACATCGTACTTAAATCATTACATAATTTTGCTCAATAGGGATAAGTGACAAGAAACACAACCTCTCAACTTTCTTTCCTCTGATCAAAAGTGTGTTTCATTTCTTTGTAAAAAGGAGGGTACCCAGCCTCATCTGTTATTTCTGAATTGATATGCATAACTTTGGCTGATCTTGTCTTCTGCTTGTAAATCCCCACGCAATGAGAGAGGGATACAACACAAGCCTCATGGCTGTAAACAGTATTAAGTAACTAGAAGCTACAGACTTCACAGTGCCCTGTAAGGGTAGCACACTAAATATTGGATAAAGTATAAAGAACTTTTTCCATGGGGAAAATTAAACAATTTAGTTTGTTAAAATCATCATATGACCATCTGCTTTTCCTCCTTTGGATTAAGCCTTAACACAACACACACATGATTTTCCTCTAAAACCTAGAAATTAAAAAAAGAAATGAGAAATTAACTAATTGTGTTTTATAATGAACAATTTAGTGATTTTCTCAGATCCTAGAACTTATTTGTTCTTTATTTTATCTTTCACAGCACTATAAAATAAAGTATGCATTGGTACTCTAGTGTTTGATGATTTCTTTTCTCTTTTTGATGCAAAGTACTGGAAAACAAATGAAAAAAAAAAGCCTGAAAATTAGTGATAGCCTTATAAATAAATTCTAGGAAGTAGGGATATTTACTTGTTCCTTTAAAAGGGCTCAAATCAAATAAATTTAAATAGTTTTAATAACATCTATTCCTCCTCTATTCCTAAACTCATCTTGACTCAATTACATAAATAATAGGAAAACAAATGGGCTTGACATTTTTGACCGTTGTACTTTTTACATTAAATCCTTGTTGTCATAAGATGGAGTTGCTTATTTAAAAATTATGGGTGCACATTAACTCTCCTCTGTGACCACAATATTTGGAAATCACATTAACTGTTACAGTTACTATTGCTGCATAGCAAATCACCCAAAAATAATGACTTAAAAAACTTAAACAAAAAAATTTTAAGTTTATGCGTTTTCTGGGACTGTAATGCATAGACAATACAGCAAGGACAACTTAGATCTGCCCCATCATGTCTAAAGCTTCATCTGGAAAGGTGTAAAGGCTGGGGTAACTTGAACAGAGGGAGCTAGAATTGTATAAAGGTGTCCAGTGATTGATGCTGGCCTGGCTGGTGGCTGGGACTATAGCTAAGGCTGTTGACCAGAACTGTCTCATGGCCTCTCTCTGATGCCTGTATTTCCTCAAAGTACGGTACCTTCAAGATAGTTTTTACAACATGGCTCAGGATTCCAAAGGTAATTTTTCAAGCTTACAAGCCAGTCATCATATTGCTTTTTATGAGTAGATCTTAGAAGTCATGTTCCATCAGTTATGCCAAACTCAATTGGTTACAAATTACTCACAAGCCAGCCCAAATTCAAGGAGAAAGTAATTAGGTACCATATCCGAATGGCAGAGTGGTAATGTTCAAAAGAGTACATAGGATGTGAGATATTGTATGGCCATATTTGGAAAACGCAATCTACCTCATTTACTTTTACTTTTCATGTATCAAGTCAGACGTATTTAAATGAAGGTCTTAAGCAAGCAACAGCAGTAACCAGCACAGACAACATGTGTTTGAAATGAAATATGATAGTTGGAGTTTTCCTACTTCACTTATGGCTGAATACTCAACTATGGAAACTAAGAATGCTTTACACCTATACATTCTGAAGAGATTTGGGAAGCTACCTACAGAAGACTTGCTAAGAACTAAACAAAACCACTTTTACCACCTTTAGCTCAGAACACACCACCAAACCATAAAATGAAGAAACAATATTTAAAACAAAGTGGTTGTTAAAAAAAAATCATTTTTGTGACCCATTGAACTGAATGGACTCCCAGAGTCTATGAGCTTCTAATAGTAAGAGGAATTCAGGGAGAAGATTTACATGTTCTTAAAATATACAATGATGAAATTTATAAGTTTCTGAGGCAACTGGATCAATATGTGCTACCAATACCTCCATCCCACGGACTCCTACTTAGTCTAAACCACTCATAATCCCTCACTTAGTCCACTTTAGGTCTCCTAACTGGTCTCCTCAGATCTCCATATGTCTCACTCCAATCCCCCCATCACAGCATGCAGAGTAGCTTTGAACAAATATAATCAGTTCATTCTTCTGCTTAAATTCCTTCAATGGCTATCCAATTGAAGGATTCTCAATTGGGTCCTGCCTCGACCTGGGCCCTGGCTTCCTTTCACGCTTTCACCTCCTTCAGTACCACCTATCATACTCCCACCTTTGGAAACCCACTTGTCAGTCATTCTAAACTCGTATCACTTTTTGAAACTCTATAATTTTTCTCAGGCCTTACAACACTGGTGTGTTTTTCCATCTACCTGATACGCCCCCTGACTTTACCACCTCAGTAGAATGGTTGGTATACTCCAACATTGCTTTGAGTTCCCTTAGCATGCCCTGTCTCTTGCCCTAACATTTACCATACCTTATGAAAATTATTTTTTTAATGTCTGTTTCTTTCTTCAGAAGGTAAGTACCATGAAAACAGTGACAATGTATATGCTGCTTACCATACAGTATCTAAAATAGTATCTAGCACAAAATAAGAAGTTAATAAATATTTATCGAAAGAATAAATTTTTTAAAAAGCGTTTACCTTATTTTTCAATTTCTTCATAGTGCATTGGAAGAATTTCCAACATGCATATTTATATCATTACATGCTTTTAGAATGTTTTCCTCCTCTTTTCAAAAGCTTTTTATAAGGAGAAAAATAAAAATGAAGCACTAGAGCAAACCCTGTTGTGTTGAGAGAGTAATTCCACATATATTCGCCCATACCAAGATAAATGTTATCACCTTCCCACATGTGTAGTTTTCTTATCCATTCCTGTCCTACAGTCTTATCAGCCTTTTGCTTTAGAAATGTTTCATCTCCATTTTAACTTTCCTTGTTTAGAGGTGTTAGGCTTTTAATCTCTAATGTCTTTTTGTAAAATCATATACAATTACACGTTTAGGTTATAGTGCACTCTCATGCTTGTGCACTCTCTCTCTCTCTCCCTCTGGCTTTCTCTCTTTACTTGCAACCATTAGAACTCAGAGTGTGAGCCTTTTTTTTCTAGCAGGATTACAAGTGAAACAAGTTAATATTTTAACATGAAGACAATTTTATGATGTTTGTCAAGGGCATTAAAAGCTACACCTTGAACATTTATTAGGGCAAAAAGGCAAATGATGGGCACATAAAAAGGACTTAAACATCAAAATATGTAACTTTAAATGCATTTGTGAATGGAATAGTTCCTGGAGTTTAGTAGAAAGTGATGCTTCATTTAGTCCAGTTAACAGCACAATCCTTTCGAAGCTATGATTATGCCAAAAGCATGGCCATTACTTTAATAGAAGGGAATGGCAGGAAGAACATGCACACCTGGACACTTCAGCAGGTGTCTTCCAGTGGAAAAGCCAGTAGGTCTTCCATTTACTTGAGCAAAACCATTCATAATTTATAGGATATGAGGACCTCCAAGTTCAGAATGCATGAAGAAAAAAATCTGACTTTCTCAACTTTTAAGAAAGAAGTTTAATAATAAAAGAATGTCATGGATTTAGAATATAGAAACTATCGGTTAAATATTCATCTACACACAGAAGAAAACAAAAACAAAAACAGCTATAATCAAGGCATTCAAGATTACCATTTGAAGTAATCAAAACATTCTCCATTTATTAAGAGACTTCCATTTCTTAATAACACCCTCTTGTGTTGTTGAGTAATTAGTTATTTTGGAGAGCTAGTTGTTAATAAGCAAGGTTCCATGTTAAGATATTTGTTCATAAATTATGTGAGAAACTCTGGTTAATTCCCTTTAGTTGTTGTGGAGACCATAGTTAATTTATACTTGGTAAAACAGAATGATGAAAATGCTTATATAAACAAGTAATTACTTCTTTATGGCACAAGTTATAAGATTAATTAATTGTGTAGATACAAAAGCACTCCTAATTAAACTTTCCTGTGATTCTTACAATGCACACAGACATAAAGCACAGAAATATTTTTGGATTTTGTGTGTGTTTGTAGGAGGAGGAGGAAAATGGTTCCTGTTTTCCAACTTGTGAGTATTTTTCTAGGACATTTCTTCAATTAAAAAAATATTTCTACATGTATACGAAGAGATTTTTTTAACTGATTACATTCCTGATATACACTCCTCTCTCCAAGACTCTGATTCAAGAAGTCTAGTATGCTAGATACATTCCAGGATCTATATTTTTAAAGTACCTAATGAGTGATTCTGGAAATCTTTAGGATTGATAATCACTGCTCTATTCAGTGTAATCTCCTCTCTTTTATGCCAATCACTTAAAAAGTTCTACTATCATCTCTGTGTAGGTGATTTCCTCATTGACATTTCTAGTCTTGATATCTCAGCAGAAATTCAGGACAGTAGTTCTAACTTCATGTTTGATTTTTCCATGTGAGTGGCCTGCTGAACCCACCAAGTTCAAGTCAAACAACAAACCCACAGGAAGGCTTTAAAAGAGACACAGTTTAAAGAGCAGAGGTCTGTGGGCAGTGGATTTCAATGTTGTTTTGGCCTTCATGTCACATCAGTTTGTTTCCTTTGATTTTGTGTGTAATGCTCTCTAAGACCTTTCATCCCAAATCTTTCCAGATAGCCCACATTTTTTTTAATCTCAAGATGGTTTGAGTATTCTCATTCTAATTTATGTATTATATTCATAGAGATGGAATCATTTTCCTTTCCTATATTTTCTGGGAAAGTTTTAAGTATTAATATTAGACATTGGAATTTATATTTCTAAAACTGATTGATATCATTACTGACAAAATGTCAGTTTCTTAACCTTGAAAGGGGCTTTGAAATACTGATCAGTTTGCATGTCCAAAGTCAGTAAGTTTATCAATTGTGACTTCTGAGGAATTCTACCTCCAAACTGTGGGCAAAAATTTTGATTGCAAACTCACATTTCCTCTTAATGATATTTACGTTGGCTATTATGATACGTGTGTGGTTGTATGGAAACAAAGCTTTGATGAGGAAGGTCTATAGAAAAGTGACAATGTGTAAAAGATCTTAACCAATAAAAGTCTTTGTAAAAGATTATCATTTGAACTTGACACAAACGTAACCTTGTCTACAACTGTGATGTTGAAACATGAACTCAGTAAATTTTCCAACAATCCTGCAAGCCAAATGCAACAACTTCTACCACAAGAAAACCACAATTACCAAGGTGAGGATTAGAGAGTAGCTCAGTACCTTCTCTCCCTATCTGTCTAGATTTCATCATTCTCCAAGATCCATTTCAAACACACCTTCTCCATAATATCTCACATGATTCCATAACCCAGATATGATTTTTCATTCCTTTGAAGCATACCACACAGAATGTAGTTTTTATGGCACTTATTTTATGGTACTCAGTATTGTCATCGTGTCATCTTATTTTTCCATCTTAGAAGACATTATTCCCTTCACTACTTAAAGATCAGGTTTGTGCAATAGATACTCAAACACCCAAGTCACAGGTCACTTAATAGACACTCAGATACCCACGTCACATAATAGGTACTCAAATACCCAAGTTAACTGAACCAGTTTCACTAGCACTCAATCTGTGTCTCTTCCAATCTCTTCAATTTGAAGCACATGAACCTTTGTCACTTTCAGTAGTAGAATCGGTCTCATTAGTAAAACAAAAAAGTAGTAAAAGCAATGTTAGATAGAATAGATAGAAGGTGGTCAGGGAGCAGTAGTGTGGGAAAGTCTTGCCAACCCGGGCCCACAAACCACAGATAAAGTTCATGTTTCAACGTGCTGTTTCCTCTATTGCTGCCTTGGCTATTATCATAACTGCACCAGAAACCTCTTACACCAGTTTCTGACTTCCAGACAAAATTGCCATGTCAAGTATGAAACTGAGTTCTCAGAGATGCTGCCCAATGCCCAGCAAGATCGGGCCTCATGGGAATCTTTGTCGGTCCTCATCAAGAAATAAGGAGAAAGAACAAACCTGGCTGATAGAGAAAGGAGTGGAATCAGTTGCTCATTCCACCAATTTCTTCCTTCTTTCTTCTTCCCCAACCCTCCCCTCCCCCCCAACCCCCACCCCCACCCCGCCCCGCCCAGCCACGCCTTCCAGTTAGTTTCCTACTATGATGACACAGACTATAAGGACTTACTTCCCTTCTTTTCACTTGAACTTTAGTTGTTTGGGGTATTCTTCTGTCATAGAATATTATGGAGCCATTTTAGAATAACAGATTGAGAGATTTTACTCACGGATTCTGATCTTGAGAATGCAATTAATGAAAAAATAATAACATAATTATCCAATCTAAGGCATTTAGTAGATATTAACTCATTTAATTCTAACAATATATCCGTGTGTTAGATACTAATATTTTCCACATTTTACAAATGAGGAAATTAAAACACGGATTAGTTTGGGACCTTGACCAGTGTTATACAACTACCAAGTGGAATGTCCTTAAATAGGATATAGAAGGTCCAAAACCTAAATTTGTTCTAGAAGCATTTTTTATAGACTGGGAACAATCTGACAATATAATGAGTCACACTATCTGAGAATCATTCATTATTTCTCTTATATCCACATCTAATTCATCAGCAAACTGTGTCACTTTTTTAGGGAAGTCTCAGAGATGAGATTATTTGTTAACACAATACTGCCCTCACCTAGCCCTGGGCATCCTCCACCCTTTTTATTTTCTGCCTAGAATGTATTATAATCTAATATGCTGTATGACTGCCTTATGCATTTTCTTGGTATGTTCTGTCTTCAACTTGGTAGCCCCTTCCACAGCCCTAATAGAACATCAGCTCTGTGAACAGCTTTGTTATGGTAGTGGTTTTTTGTTTTTGTTTTTTACTAATTTGTTCAATTGTCTATCTTCAGGCCATGGAACACTGGCACGCAAGAGATAATGTATACTTGTTGAATTAACAAATTTTTAAATTACTCACATTAATTAAGCAACAGAATCATCTTTCTTTCAAATTTATGTTTGTATAGAGCATTGTTCAGAATGAAAGAAAAATAAAATAAAGTGCACCAAGAACATTTCTCACATATATTTACAAAATTCTGTCTTTTCCTCCTCTATAATGGCAAAATAATATTGTATTATTCTGGAAATAGGGTAGGAGCATGTCTCAGTTGGAGCAGCTTGCTCTTTTCTTTCATATTGAATCAACCCCACCTTGTGGAATGAAGGGCAAATTTTCTGAAGGCTCAAATATTCTGGCAGCATTTTTGCAACTGCTGATACATAAAGCACTGCATACCTTTGGCTCATTAAAGTCTCACTGTTGATTTCTAAATGTGTCATAATTGCAGTGGGTGGAGGTGATGGAGACACATGCTATTTACCGTCCCATTGGGCCACTCCCCTAAGGTGATGTTTGAACAGCAAACTTAAATGATTCATACTTTTAAAATTTTTTTTTAAATATTCTGTTGCCTCACAGCTGTGCCAGGATATTGATATTTGCTCTAGTTTGTTTTCCTAGAGGAATGCCATACTTTCTCACAAAATGTATGTAACTTCTTTGGTGGTATATCTGTATAATTATAAGGCAAACCACAGAGTGCTACAACTAACCAAAATGGAAAGTTCTGGATTGATTAGGGAAATCACCTACTATACCCTGGGGCAATTCTGACTGAATAGGAGTTTTTACTAGGAAATGAGATGTTCTGGATTATATTTGACCCTGGGCAGTGAAAGTTCCAGTTTGAACTAAAAGTGTTCTAAGGAAACAGCTATGTGTTTCACACAGTGCTAAACACCTTGAAGCACCAAGGATGATTTCTTTGAGTGATGTACTATGACAGGTGACATATTAAGAATCAAATTTTATATTTAAACAAATAAAACTACTGCATATCATTTACTCCAAATTATATTTTGGCTTGAAACTATTTTGATTTTCTTAGTAGACATAGAAAAGAGGAAATTGATTTACAAAATGTTATTAATTTTTGAAATAAATATTCCTTCGCATTTTTAAATTTTTATTTATAAGTATATTCTTTTTTTTTTTTTTTTTTTTTTTTTTGAGACAGAGTGTCACTCTTTTGCCTGGGCTTAAGTGCTGTGGTGTCAGCCTAGCTCATAGCAACTTCAAACTCCTGGGCTCAAGCAATCCTTCTGCCTCAGCCTCCTGAGTAGCTGGGACTACAGGCATGCACCACCATGCCCGGCTAATTTTTTTCTATATATTTTTAGTTGTCTGATTAATTTCTTTCTATTTTTAGTAGAGATGGGGTCTCGCTCTTGCTCAGGCTGGTCTCGAACTCCTGAGCTCAAACAATCCGCCCGCCTCGGCCTCCCAGAGTGCAAGGATTACAGGCGTGAGCCACAGTGCCCGGCCAGATTCTTAAGGAAATCAATTTACCCAAAATTCCAGTACCTTAAAAAAAACAATTCTGATTTTCTCAGTACCTCCTTTGTGTCACACAAAAGTATTATATATAATTCAATGTTCATACTATTTACATTTTAGTCTCTTACATTAACATTTACAGTAAATATGTTTTGGCATTATAAGCAGTTTTCATATCTAAGCAATATTTCTTCAATTTTAAATATCATAGGTAATAATTCTTCTATTTAAAAATCATTTCCAATTTTTCACTACTATAATCAGAATATGAGTTATTACCATTTTTATGACTGTAATTTTCTTTAGAAAAGTTACTAAGTGAAGTCAAAAGAATGGAGAAAAACACATATCACACTTAAATTCAATGTCCTTGTATGAGAACATCTGGGGTACTACAGGTTAGATTTTTCTCACTAACAATCCAGTCACCTCTTCTCCCTATAAGTTCTATTGAAATTCCAAAAGATGGAAAGAATTTTATTTTCCTTATGAATGCTCATAGATCAAATTAAGATTGTAAGGGCTGTTAGAGCCAAAACATTCTCCTTCTTCCTTCAGGATGGTAAATAGAAGTAAAATCCTAAGAGTAAGGAGTTCAGAGTGCATTTCTAACATCCATCAACACTTACCGTGGTTGTTGAACAATTAGATCAGATGGTGTATGCAAAACTCTTTGAACAATGCCTGGCACACAGCAAACAATAAACGTTTGCTATTATTATTGCATTTTTAAATCTATATCTATTCGAAGGTAGAGCTATTCTCTTTGGATTCTGTATTCATTCTCCAAGCTCTGTATTCTTATTATGTGGTTCTGGAGCAATAAGAGATTCTGGTAACAATATTTTCTCCCACAAAATCATGCATAGATGGGGCTAAAATACAATTACAGAAACAATGTTTATCTTTCTTCTTACCCACAGTTAATGAAAACCTAAAATGAATTCATTAATCTTAAACTACAATAAGCTCCAAATTGTAGAAATAGCAAGACTACAACTGGATTTTTATATTTCAGGTAAAATTATAAGACTTAATCTTATTGTCTAGAGGACAAAAAAAAGACAAAAGCTCAGCTCAAATGATTGCTTAAATAAATGTAGATTTGAGATTATTATAAGACAGTTTCAAAGGAAATGAATTATAAAGTTTTAGTCTTAAAATGGTATTAGTGTAACATTCAGAATCCATAACTCCTTAAGTTTTATTCAATAGGGTTGAACATTATTAATTTTATGGTGATGGTAGACTCTTCTCCCTGTGGTGAGTGAACAAAGATGATAAAAGTCAATCAAGAATCCAGAATCACAACATGTGTTCTACTAATTTACTTTAATAGTACATTTTAGTTATTTTTAAAGCTCTCTTACATTTGACAATAAGTGCACACTATTAGACATTACTCTGGGATGTCAATTGTACAATAACTATGAATTATTTGTAGAAAAGAAGAATGAGTGTTGTGATTTTTTAAAGATGTAATTGAATAACAGGTTCACATCTAGTATATTCCAGGAAGCCTAAGAGAGAGAGAGAGTTCAGGCATGAAAGCACAAATTATGTAATTACTAAATCAGCCCCCTCTTCCCACTCACTGAATAGTAATCCTCGTTTCCACATCAGCATTTGGCATGATTGTAATGACCAAAAAAAATATATATATATATATTCTTTCATTTTCAGATTGAAACGGAAGTAGCAATGTAATTATTCCAGAGATTTGAGGGGGAAAAAAAGTTTCTCTAATGTATTCTTATATGCAGCATGACTATAATATAATTAGATCATTGTGTCCTATATCAGCTTAGAAGTCTTCACAAAGCCTCTTCAAAGGCATTCTAGATAGAACAATTTCCTCTAACACTTTTTAAAAATCTTGCTGAAAGACAATATAGTGTGATAATTAAGAGCATAGGTTCTGGAACCTGATCATAGGAGTTCCTAAATTAGTTCTATCATCCAGTTTTGATTGGGCATGGCCTTTAGACCAGGCTGGAAGGGCCTCTGTCTGGGACTCTATGTTTAGAGGGTCCCTCAAATCACAAAAACTGAAATGTAAAGACTTCGTTTTTATTTTTGGCTTCATGAGAACATGTTTTCAAAATTCAGAAATGGAGGAGACACATGGAAGAAAGAGGTGAAAACTAAACTGTGCTCCACAAACCAGATAATCCCAGGCTGACAAGGAATGTGAGCAAGAGGAGGTGAAGGCAAGAAGGAGAAATCAAAATTGCTGCCCCCAGGAAATCAGACAAAGTTTCCTTTATACCAAGGGGAAACGTTGCTTAAAGATGGATGCTCTACACCTCCTGAATTGGGTCTAGGCAGAACAGCTTCCTCAGATAACAATACTACTTCCCATTCTCTGCCATCTGATATAGTTTTGATTGGTAAATATAATGACCTAGAAATCCTAAGCTACGAAAGTGAGGTGCTAGAGAGGAGAGCCTCCTCACCAGGAGCTTGGCCTGCTCAGTCCCGATTGCAGGTGTAGGTAGATCCAGTGGCATCCTGGATACAACCTGGGCCAGGACCAAGCTCTGACCCTTACCTTCCCTTATCCCAGCAGATCTTTCATTCTATTCAGACTGTAGAAAGCAAGAATCAAGCTGTGTTTGGCCTCTCAGTTGCAAGACTACACAAGAATATGAGCTAGGCAGAGGAAGCCAATTTAATTATAAGATGTAAATATTGAGACACTTCTGACATTTCTGTCAACCAATCATATATTAATAAATCATTTTTCCTTGTCTTGATGACTGAGACAGTTTTAGCACAACACTTAAAATCACAGGAACTGTTGTTTCCACATAGCTAATCCTCTTTTTTAAAAAGGGTTTATCTAACTATAATTGTACATTTTATTTTCTATGAATATATTGTTCATGAAGCACTGCCATGTTTTTCTTTTGTAGACCCAGAATACAAAGGCTACCATTTCTATCCTTGCCCTCATCCCCACAAATGTTAGGAGGAGGTCCAGTGCGATCTCAGTCAAGTTACTTAACATCTCTCTTTGAATCATTTTCCTTATGTACAAAATGGTATAATAACAATAGAACCTATTGGCATCAACAAAAATAAATAAGTGGGACATGATCAAATTAAAAAGCTTCTGCACAGCCAAGGAAACTATCACAAGAGCAAATAGACAACCTACAGAATGGGAGAAAATATTTGCATGCTATATATCCGATAAAGTACTGATAACTAGAATCTATATAGAACTAAGAAAAATCAGCAAGAAAAAAATCAAACAATTCCATTAAAAATTGGGCAAAGGACATGAGCAGAAACTTTTTAAAAGAAGATAGATTAATGGCCAATAAACACGTGAAAAAAATGCTCAACATCTCTAATCATCAGGGAAATGCAAATCAAAACCACAATGAGATATTACTTAACTCTAGTAAGAACAGCTTTTATCAAAAAGTCCCAAAACAAGATACGTTGGCATGGATGCAGAGAGTTAGGGACACTCATACACTGCTGTGGGACTGCAAAGCAGTACAACCTCTATGAAAAGTAATATGGAGATACCTCAAAAAACTAAAAGTAGAACTACCATTTCATCCAGCAATCCCACTTCTAGGTATCTACCCAAAGGAAAAAAATCTATTCTATAAAAAAAGACGTCTGCATTGGAATGTTTATGGCAGCACAATTCACAATTGCAAAGATGTAGAAACAAACCAAGTGCCCAGCAATGCATGAGTGGATTAACAAAATGTGGTATATGTATACCATGGAGTACTAGCCAGCCATAAGAAAAAAATGATGAACTACCTATTGTATAATCCTGGATGGAGCTGAAGCCCATTCTTCTAAGTGAAGTATCACAAGAATGGAGAAACAAATACCATATGTACTCATCATTAAATCAGTACTAATGGATCAACACTAATGTGCACATATGGGAAGTAACATTCATAGGTTGTCGGACAGATGGGAGAGGAGAGGAGTGGATGCGTAAATCCACACCTAACAGATGCAGTGCATGCTGCCTGGGGGATGGGCATGCAATATATGTAACCAAAGCATTGTTACTCCTCTAATATTCTGAAATTTAAAGAAGAAAAAAGAATAAACATTGGCCTCAGCTAGACTTCATTTTAAATGTTGGTTTTTTTCAGTTTTTAGATTGGCAAAGCATTTGACTCTGAGCTTCAGTTTCTTCACTTATAAAATGAAATTAATAAAGCAATTATTTTATAAGGTTACAAAAATTAAATGTGATAATACATGTAAAGTATTTAAAGCTAAGAAAATTTTAACTAATCATTAACTGGGTACTTGTGAGACTTACCTTTTGCAACTTCTTATGTAATGTTAAAATAACATTGTGCAGACTAAAGTGACTAAGGATATTAATCATAATTGGCTGTTATTTAGTTCACTTTTTAAAAATATGTGGCTGTGGGCGTATAGAAGAAGGTGATATCTGGTTCATTTTCTGTCTTAAAACATACTGAAAAGAAAAAAGAAAGAAATTCCTAGTATGTAGGCATTAACAACTAGTTAGATAAGACAATGCCTTGGATGTTAAAGCAATTCCTCCTCACAGCAACCAGTTAAACAAGCCAACACTTGGCTTAGATGAGTTATTAATTTCATGTCAATTATGAACGATTATCTATAACCGGCAAAAAAAAAAAGTACTTTTCATATTTGCAGCATCAGGTTCACCAACCTGATGCTCATCCCACCAAAGCCAAATGAGTAATGGATATACTGTGAGCAGTTTTCCAAATTTCTTGCAACGAGCTCTGTAATTTGCTTGCAGGTGTAATGTGCCACCAATAATTGGATTGGTTTGAATTTTGTAATGCAGCATCTGCTGATACCATTCCTTCCTCCTAATTACAATTATTGGAACTCCTTTTGACTGTCATTTTTGAATTCCAAAGCACTGGTTTTTCAAAGCTGTTTGAGAATTCTTGATTGTTGTTCACCAATCATGGATTAACTTTCTCAAGAATGAATTGAGAAGGTAATTGAGTGATGCTATTACCTTACCATAAAAACTGAGAGAACTTCAAGATAGAAAGTGTGCATGTGTGTGTATGTGTGTACATACCCACACATGTAAAATAATGTATATGAAACTTAAAAATACTGGATGTATACACATCCATGTATACATATATTTAACTTAATTTAGAAACCTTGATTTGCAATTTCTACATACTACATCAACTTTTTGCTATGAAACAGGGAGAACAGCAACCCAAACATGACAATTTACATTTATTTCTCCAAACAGTATAGTAATTTATCATTTACATTCATTGTTGAGGGTATTTTAATCTCTTTGTTCCATTGATTTCTAAGTCTATCTTTTACCAGTACTGTGTTGTTTTAGTTACTATAGGCTTATAGTATAATTTGAAGTTGGGTAATGTGATGCTTCCAGCTTTGTTCTTTTTGCTTAGGATTACTTTGGCTATTCAGGCTCTTTTTTGATTCCATGTGAAATTTAATATTTCTTTTTCTAATTCTATGAAAAACTGAAAAATTCTGTTGGTATTTTGATGGGAATTACACTGAATCTGTCAATCACTTTGGGGAATAAGGACATTTCAACAAAGTTGATTCTTCTAATCCATGAGCATGGGAAGTTTTTCATCAGTGTTTTATAGTTCTCCTTGTAGAGATCTTTCACCTCTTTGGTTAAGTATATTCCTAGGAATTTCACTTATTTCGCAGCTATTGTAAATGGTATTGAGTTCCTGATTTGATTCTCTTCTTGGCTGTTATTGGCATATAGAAATGTTACTTATTTGTGTACACTGATTTTGGAAACTAAGACATTTCTGAATTTATTGATCAATTCTAGTAGTCTTTTGTAGGAATCTGTAGGGTCTTCCAGATATAAGATCGTATCATCAGCAAACAGGGATAGATAATTTGACTTTCTATTTTCTGATTTGGATATCATTTATTTCTTTCTCTTGTCTGATTGTTCTGGCTAGGATTACCAGTACTATGTTGAACAAAAGTGGTGAAAGTGGGCATCCTTATCATGTTCCAGTTCTTAGGGGGAATTCTCTCAACTTTACTCCATTCGATATGATGTTGGATGTGGGTTTGTCATACATGTTTTATCATTTTGAGGTAAGTTCCTTCTATGCCTAGTTTGTTAATGGTTTTTATCAGGAAGGGGTGCTGGATTTTATCAAATGCTTTTTCTTCATCCATTGAGATGATCGTATGGTTTCACTTAGAGAAATACCTCTCCCCTACTCATTTAGGTGCAGTTTCAATCTTTGTATTACTAAACATACCTATCTTCCTCCTTCTCCAGCCTCATGAATGGGAACATATTCCATGCCTTCTGATCATATTATCTGTCCACCCCACTTAAGTAGTGTTTACAGAGCATAAGTAAATGACCCAACCGCAGTTTTTTTTTCTAACAATAGATGTGAGATATCTAGGTGGAAGGAGCATTCTCTTAACCCAATTCAGGTCATATAAAAAGACTGCCAGAAGAAAGGCAGGAATTTCTGTGTAAAAGTGATATGCCCATAAATGGAATATGTTCACACAGTTGCCTGAATATGTCATACTATTGTATATTTCCCTGCTTTTTACATGAAATTCTTCACACTTGAGATTCTCCTCTGTAAACCCCTGAAAGTCAATCTCTTCTCTCTAATTTAATAGTCTCTTATATGTGCCCTTTATAACAGAATATGTATATGATTGTAACACATTTATTGTAATTTATTAGAAATTTGCTATGATACAAATGTTTATCAGTATCATGGGGTTCTCTGATGGTCAGCATTATACATTCACCTCTGTCACTGATACCTAGTTTGGTTCCTGGCTATTGAGATAACCTGTTTAGTCTAAACGACCTTTACAATTTCTTCCCACCCTCATATTATGCACAAAGCGTTGTCCTATTATAAAATTTGGAACATTGTTTTAATAAAGTGTAAGTGATTTTCCAGTCATACCAATGCTAAAAAAATTTTAACAGCAATCAATAAAGTTATTGTGCTTGCTGAATTTAAATAGCATTTGCTCTAACCTTTAGCTCTCAATTTTGCATTTCTCATCCTCCAGGTCCTTTTTTCATCCAGTGTTTAGTTCTACTCAGTCTTTGGATTGCTGTTCATTCTGCCCATCATTTCACAGCAATGTTTAGGCAGACAAAGCAACTTCTATGCACAGTCAGGTGTTCACCTTGGCACCTTTACCCCTGGAAAGGGTTGATTCAGATGTTTCCCACACCTGCGTATTGGTTGCACAATCTTAGCCAGCTCCCATGAACTTAATTATCATGTTTATTTCAAAATTCAAAAGCAAAATGGTTTAAGAGAACATGCATAAAAATTCAGATGCTGCTGTTTCCTACCATCCCCTGCCACGTCCTCCCTAACAAAATACTACTGTAAACAAATTAGTGTCTCTTCATCACCATTTTATCTTGATTTGTGGGATGTGGAAATGGAATACAACTCATTATGTCTATAGAGCTGATTAATTTCAATGGCAAAAGCTCTCTCTCTGTGTTTGCCCATCAGATTGAGACTAAAGTGATTAACCTATGATCCATGGGCAAGTTAAGGGTCCATGAATGACCTTGAATTTACATGTCTCTTTTTGAAGCACATTGTACTTAGACATGAAAAGGTGGAATTTTATAATAAAATACAATTATAGGCTCAAACACTTTTTCATAACTTTACCTTTTCTAAATCTCAGCCAAAGACTTGCTTTATTTCAAGGAAGAATGTGTTTGAATACACCAAAAGTCATTAATTTGCTTTAATGTTTCCTGCTGTTACATTTTTTTTTCTACTGTACCAGCCAGTTGATCCATGTTAATACTCTATAACCATGTGATAGGGACCTGGAGATTGCAATATAATATCTAGGTGATCTGCTGTTTCAAAACACAATACTGTCATTCAACTTTTTTGGTATTTAACAAAGAGAAATAAAAATATATTCCTATACAAAGACCTATACTCAAATATTCACAGAAATTTTATTTGAAATATCCCAAACTGGAAACAACTAAAAAGTCCATCAACTGATGAATGAGCAAAGAAATTATGAGTTGTCCATACAGTGGAAAACTACGTATCAATAAAAATGAATGAGTTTCCAGAATATCCAAACCGGTCTTTTTTTTTTCAGAGTATTATGAGGGTACAAACATATTATGGTTACATTTTATGTCTTTGCCTCACCCAAGAGAGGGTTAGAGGCATGCCAAACCAGTCTTAAAAAAGAAGAACAAAGTTGGAGTATTCACACTTATCAATTTCATAACTTAATACAGAGATACAGTAATGAAGACTATGGGATTGGCATAAGAATAAGCATATAGATCAAAGGACAGAATTGAGAGTTCAAAAGTAAACCCATATGTTTATAGTCAATACAATTGAAAAGAACACTATAAAGAAAAAGGACAAACCATGAAATGGGAGATAACATTATCAAATCATGTGTCTGATAAGGGTATAGTATCTATAATATATTAAAAGCTCTTACAGGTCTAAGATAAAAAGACAAACAACCCAATATAAAAATGATCAAATGACTTAAAAATATATTTCCCCCAAAATGCATACAAATGGCCAATAAACACATGAAAAGATAATCAATACTATCAGTCGTTTAATAAATGCAAGTAAAAATAACAATGAGATACCACTTCACACCATTAGGATGGCTATAATAAAAAAGAGAAAATGACAACTTTTGGCAAGGATGAAAAAATCAGAATCCTTACCCATTGCAGCTGGGAATATGAACTGGTACAGCCAGTTTGGAAAACAGTCTGGCAATTTCTCAAAAAAAATTAAACACAGAGTTACCATATGATCCAGCAATTCCACTTATAGGTATATACCCAAGGAAATTGAATATATATTTTTATAAAAACTTGCACAAAGATATTCATAGCAACATTATTCTTAATAGCTCAAAACTGAAAACAACCCTAGTGCCCATGAATTGATGAACAGATAAACCAAATGTAATATAACCAAATAATTGAATAGTAGTCAGCTATCCAAAAGAGTGAAACACTAATGTATGCTACAATGGGGATGAATCTTAAAAATGTGATGCTCAGTTAAAGAAGCTATGCACAGAGGGCCACATAATGTATGATTCATTTATTATGTCCAAAATAGACAAATCCATAGAGACAGAATGTAAATTAGTGTTTGCAAGGGGCTGGAGGAAGAGCAAATGAGAAGATCTGCTAATGAGTGCGGGATTTCTTTCTGGGGAGATGGAATTGTTCTGGAATTAGATAGTGATGATGATTGCACAATCTTGTAAATATAATAAAAACTACTGAATTGTATGTTTTAAAAGAGTGAATTTTTATGGTACATAAATTATATCATCCCAGTAACATAAAAAATAAATGATCTAATGATACACTAAACAATATTGAGGCATTTCAAAATAATATATGCTGAGTGAAATAACTTAGAAAAAAGAATATATATATGATTTCATATATTCTAGAAAATTCAAACTGATTTGTAGTGGCAGGAGGCATACAGATTAGTGGTTTCCTAAAGAGAGGGGTGACAGGATGGAGGAATTACAAAGGGGCATGAGGAAACTTTTGGAGGTGATGAATATATTTATTACCTTGATTGTGATAATAGTTCTACAGTTGTATACATACAACAAAACTTATCACACTGTGAATTTTATATATGTGAAGTTTATAACATGAAAGGATTTCAAATAGTTCTTGGAAAAATAAAATTAAAATACAAACTTTATTTCTCAAAGTAAGCTCCATTAAGTTCAAGACACTTTTGTAAACAATGATACCAGCCATTTAGTCCATTGCTAAAGAACTGAGTGTCCTGGGAATTTAACCACATCAATGCAATCTTTTTTACATTATTAACTGAAGAAAAATGGGTGCCCTTTACAAATTATTTAAGATTGGGGGGAGGAGGGGAAGAAGTCAGAGGAGCCAAATCAGGACTGTAACATGAATGCCTAAAGAATAACCAAAGTAATCTTAAGCAAAAAGAATAAATCTGGAGACATCACATTATCTGACTGCAAATTAAACTACAAGGCTATAGTAACTAAAATAACATGATACTGTTATAAAGGTAGAGACATAGACCAATGGAAAAGAATACAGAACCTAGAAATAAAAACATACAGCTATCAGCTGTGACCAACTGATTTTTGGCAAAGCAGACAAAAGCATACACTGAGGAAAGGTGCAATAAATGGTGCTGGGAAAATTGGATAGCCACATGCAGAAGAATGAAACAGGAGCCTTTCTCTTGCCATCTACGAAAATTACCTCAAGATAGATTGAGACCTAAATGTAAGACCTGAAGCCATAAAAATTCTGAAAGAAACCATATGAAAAACTCTTCTAGACACTGGCCTAGGCAAGGAGTTTATGACTAAGGCTCCAAAGGCAAATACAGCAGCAACAAAAATAAATAAATGGGACTTAATCAAATTAAAAAGTTTCTTCACAGCAAAGGAAATAATCCACAGAGTGCATAGCAACCTACGTAATGGGAGAAAATATTCACAAACTATACATTTGACAAAGGGATAGTATCTAGACTCTACAAAAAACTCAAATCAGCAAGAAAAAAACAAATAAGCCCATTAAAAAGTGGGCAAAAGACATGAACAGAATCTTTTCAAAATAAGATAGACAAATGGCCAACAGACATATGAACAAATGTTCTACATCACTAATCATCAAGGAAATGCAAATTAAAACCATAATGAGATACCACATTACCTCTGTCAGAATGGTCATTATTAAAAAATCAAAAAACAGTAGATGCTGGTTTGGATGCAGTGAGAAAGGAACATTTCTAAACTTATTTGTGGGACTGCAAATTAGTACAACCTCTATGGAAAACAGTATGGGGATTCCTCAAAGAAATAAAAGTAGACTTAGCCATTCGAATTGGCAATCTCACTACTTGTTATCTACCCAAAGGAAGAGAAGCCATTATATCAAAAAGATACCTGTACCCAAATGTTTATTACAGCACAATTCACAATTTCAAAGATGTGAAATCAACCTAACTTCCCTTCAATTGATGAGTGGATAAAGAAAATGTGACACACACACACACACACACACACACACACACACACACACACCATGGAGTACTAATCAGCCACTAAAAGGAATGAAATAATGTCATTTCCAGTAATTTGCCTAGAACTGGAAACCATTATCCTAATGAAGTGTCTCAGGAATGGAAAAACAAATATCACATGTTCTCACTAACATGTGGGAGCTAAATGATGTGTACACCTGGTCATAAAGTAGTATAAGGGAAATTGGAGACTGATAAGGGAGAATTGGAGACGAATGGGAGGGGGTGAGGGATAAAAATGTACCTATGGGATACAATGTACACTACCGTGGTGACTAGCACACTAAAAGCCCTGACTTAAGCTTTATACAATTCATCCATGTAACCAGAGCACTTGTACTCCCTAATATTTTGAAACAAAAATTATAAAAAGCAAAAAAACAGGCAAAAATAAAAAGCTAAACTCCTGTCTCACTTAAAAAAAAAAGAGCCTGTTCCCTTTTGTTGTATAGGCTGACAGGCAGAAGAAGCTCCTAGAAAACTGATGTTAATATTTTAGCTTACAGTGTCTATGGTAGATACGGGCTTGAGGAGTAGCAATTTGTTTTTACATATGAGACTGTCATCTGTAGTACATGAGACTCAAAGTCAGTTCTTTTTAGTCAAAATAAAAAAATCCAGATGCTGACTAGTTTCGTCTCCACAAAACTCCACTATTTTTATACAGATGGAATATAGGAGAAAGGCAAAATAAAAATTGAATTTCACGAAAACTATTCAGAAGTCTCTGATATTGGCCAACCCAAAGAATTCTTGCTAGACCTGTTTCTGCTCAGGGGGATGAAAAGCAGACATTAATCATTTTAGCAAATTCGAGAAGAGGGTATAACTCAGCTATTTCCATTTGAAATTCAGAATTATAAAGATGGTACCTCCTTTCTTGGCAATCCAAAAATAAAATAACATGATAATTTCTCAAAGTTAGAAGAACATTTTATTTAGGTAAAGAATTACATTTATATCTTTATTTATATAAAAATTTATTACCAGCTATCATTCAGGCTTCTACAGTAGATAACTGTAAGAATGTTTGGTCCAAAGAGCAGTAACAAAAAAAAAAAACAAGGTCACAGTCATTTGTAAAGCCACTTAAAAAGTGTGAAGTAGGTCCTTGCCTGTGTATATACACGGTACCTAGAACAGTACCTAACACGAAGTGCCATTCAATAAATGATCATTATTTTTAATGAATAAAGTATTTTAGGCTCCCAATTACAAAATGATCTGTTGTTATAACAGTCAAGAACTACTTTAAAAAGAGGGTAGTTATTAAGTAGATCCTAGTGTGTATGTCTCTGTGTATGTCTATCTGTGTCTGTGTGTTATCACATGTATACATGCATAGTGGAAAGAAGCATTATAAATTTAATTAAGGTCTCAAATTTAATGAAAAGTTACATGTTTAGACCCAGGAATTCAGTTTTTTATGCTCCCCATTTAAGACTGAGGAAAAAAAGGACAACTCTTGTCTCAGAGCTGACTTCAGTTTGAAGGAATGATGTAAGAGCTGGGTTGTTAAAAGGGGATCTTGAGAACTTACCCACCAGGTTCTAGCTAAACTATTCCACACAGTCTGTCCTTTGTATTCACAGGTTCTGCAACCATAGATTCAACCAACCAAGGATGGAAAATATTTTTTAAACACAATAAAAAATAATCTTAATACAACAATAAAAATAATACAAATAATAAAGAATATGGTGTAACAACTATTTACATAACATTAACACTGTATTAAGTATTGTAAGTAATCTAGAGATGGTTTAAATTATAGGAGAGGATATGTATAGGTTATATGAAAATATGACATTTTATAAGATTTGAGCATCAGCAGATTTTGGTATCCTCAGGAGGGAGTGAGGTAGCAGAGGAGTGTCCGGGAACCAATCCCCCTCAGATACTGTATTTATTTAGTGTCAGATTAATTTTTTTTTTCTCAGTTTAGGTCCTTTATATCTGGAGTACTTTTTCCTCTGGAACTTTGCATGTCAGGCTCTATCTCATCTGTCAGAGGAATTCTTGATCATCCTTTGTTAGTGCCTCTTCCAACCCAAATTATGCTATATTGTATCTCTGTGTATTTTCATGGCATCTTTTTTTTTTTTTAATTTGCTTTGAATCTGACATCTCCAACTAGAATCTAAGTTTCGCAAATGGGAAAACCTTATCTAGCTTATTCTCTGATCAATGTGCAATACCGAAAACAAAGACTGGCACACAGCAGAAATTTAATAAACATTTATCAATGAATGAATTTAAATATAATGACTTTAAAAGGAAGGCTTGTTGTATTCTTCAAATACTATACAATTTTGGCTGGTCTTGCCTACAAAAATAAGTTAGTATCATATCCAGCTCCTAGTTCAGGAATTATGAAGATACTTTCCCTCTGCAATACTGTGACCATTTCATTCCATTCTAACGGTTCAATAATTTTTGAACATCCACTATGGTCTGAATTTTTTTTTATTAGGCCCTGAAGATAGAAAAATGAAATAAGGCCTTCAATTATTTTCCCTGTTTGCAGGACAAGAAACACGAAATGAGATGAAATCCAAAGAAGATATCACTAGGTAGTGCTTCCAGTGGGTTTAGTGCAAGAGGAAAGTGATGTAAATGATTAAATTTAAGTTTGGGAATAGTCTGTGAATTTTAATTATATCTCCCCTCCCTGTCTCCCACTGCCATGGGTAATTGAAAGTTGGCCATATTGCTAGGTAACGCTTCATTCCCTACATAACTTGGCACTTAGAAAACGTTTTGCAAGAGAAGCAATTACAGAAATTTTTTATCTGGGATGGGTGAGGGTGGATAGAAAATTACTCTTGATGATATTTTTGCTCCTTCAACATATTTATAAGATAGATTTTTCAACCTAGTTTTGAAAACCTTCGTGTGTGTGTGTATACATATATATATGTATATATATGTGTGTGTAGTTGCTATAACGACCTAGCTGTGTGAGGAGAGAAGGGTTTTGTTAGAGGAACATACCATCTCACATCCACAACTGCTACCATTCTCCTTATAGGTGGGTGTTCTGAGCAATGACCTCTATAACCCTTACTTTCCTCCAACATGTGTCTACCAGAGAAGTTATGTTCAAACTACGATTAATGAAACATTTGAAGACAAAAACTAACAAACCAAAATGTAGCTTTGGGAGAGTGTTTAAGTTCGTGCCAGAATATTTCTGTTTGCCTTGTGGTGCTTTGGTAGAGAAAACGGGTAGATTTGTCAAAGTGTTTAAGCACCAACTTCCTCCTTTGTTGCTTTCACTGCTTTTCCCCAGCTGTCTCACTTCCTGAGTCAATGCTTTATCACTTTGACACAGTCACTTTACACTTTCTAAAGAATGGCTCTTGAGACAATCATTCTAAAACTTGCATGTGTGGGTGGATCTGCTGTGCTCTGATTTCCATTCTAGCAGCCATTGCCAACTTCCAGGGAAGTAGCTGCGTAACCTCTCAAATGCCTCCCCGACCCTCTGTGGCCCAGGCAAAGCAGAGATATTTTTCTAGCAAGAGAGAGAAGCAGGCAATTTAGTACTGGGCTGAGCAGGATCCATTTGCTGTTATCGATGCAACTATCAGTGTTTCCTGATATGTCAGTTGGTAGAAAGGTCTCAGTTCTATATAAGGCATGATTCGGGAAGTATACCCAATGCAGGTGTCTGGGTCAGAACAATAAAACTCACTGATACCTGCAAAGCCATCAGGATTAACAATTCAAAATCTTAATATTTTCAGGTATATGTGTGTGTTGTTTTTTCATTTGTTGCAGTAATCCTTTTGGGGGATGGTAGTAGAACCCTCTTTTCAGGGTACATTTTAGAGCTCCTTCAAATTCTTTCGCTTCCTCTTTAAAATCTTTTAAAAAGGGGGGATACTTTTGAATTTAAGGCTTCCAAAAGTTACAGTGATATTGGCAAAATTTGCATTATCTAATGAGCAAGTCTCAGGTAAGTGAATATGTGATACATATTCACATGACATTTCATGATTATTTTTATACAAGGAAACAGATTTCTAACATAATTATTGAAATCATTTTTACTCGCTTTGATCAGAAACTCACACAGATCTCCTCACTATACTAGATAATTTGTATAAATGCTGGTGTTGACCTTTCAGAGAGTACTGGGAACATTCCCGAGCCTCCTGATTAGGGTCAGTTCTTCTGCCGTGTGCTCCTGTAGTGTCCTATACATCTCCTTTGCAGAACTTTGGATAATAGCAATTGATTATTTGTGTGGCTTTTGCTGACTAAGCCCTACATGTGTGTTACTATGCTAATTGCTTTCCAAATGTTATATGATATAATCTTTACCATAACCCTGTGAGCTAAATACTTTCATTAAGTCAACGAAATGAAAAATGTGTCTAAGGTGGTATTAGGTAGCTTGCTCAAGGTCGCATATTTTCTGATCGACAGCACCATGATTAACTAAGGGTTATGTGATCTCAATGGACGTGACCTTAACAACTATGCAAAACTGACTTTTCAGTTGATAAGCAAATGTTGGATTACTTTTTTAAAAGTACTTTTAATTGTTCTTTAGGGGTAATTAACTGAAGAGTACAAGACAGCTGTTCACATCTCAGCATGGACTCCCCAGGACTGATACAGAGATAACAGCGAAACGCAAATATGTTCAAGAGAGTTTAAAAGAGCACAGCCACAAAAGATAGGAGCAGGCTGCAGAAAGCTTGGTTGGGGTTGCAGGTGGTAGATATGCAAACATAACTGTTGCTATAAGTGTTGTTTAATCTGATTCAAGTGTTAGAAAGTCCATTGGCTAGGATTTTGAACCATCATGAGAGGCAGGACATTTGTTTAAGTAGGATCCAAGAAACTAAAGCTGCATTTCAAAGGAAGCTAGGAAGCTTGAATCTGCAGCCATTAGTCACAGAGTTATTTAACTTTGACACTGCTTTAATTCTAGAGTAAACATCACTGAAAATTTTGGCACTGAAATGTTATTAATAATATTTTAGGTGATAGATGCCACTGATTAGCTGACATTTCCTATATTGTATTATGTCTTTAAATGATTCTTTACTTTTAGTTGCCTCTTAATTTCCTGAGTCCTAATCTAAGGTACAATTCCTTCCTGATTTTCATGAAACTGTACCTCTCCACCTGAGAAAAAAATGAGGGAAGAAACTCTCATTTGGAAGGACATGGATAAATCTACTCAGGTAAATAAGGGAGAACCTCCTTTAGTAGGTATTTATTGTTTATGGCTGCCCAGAATCCTGTTTCATTTAGGGAATGGCACCACCCCTTTCCCATGTGGATTTATTTGGTGGGATGTCAATTCTAGTGACTGAGCCCCCTGGTCACAGTGGCGCAGAAAAACCAGACCTCTGCCAATCCTAGTATAGTCTATCCCCATTGAAGAAGTGACACATCAGGGGTACACATTGGACCAAGCAGGACAACTCAGAATCCTCCTCCAGACTGAAATAGATAGAGAGAGGGTGAAGCTTGCTTTCTGCTATGGTATCTATATGTTAGCCATTCCAAGAGTTATTTTTGCTCAGTCACATGGAGGATGCTGACTCCAAGATGAAGGCATCACACAGAGAAAAGCAAAGCTGAACCATGAAGAAAGAGTAAAGTCCCAATAGTGTTTTTCGATCATACAAATTTAGTTTTCCTCCAGGTAGGCCCACTCTTGTACTTTCCAGATAGGAGTGCTGTTAATTTCCTTTGGAGGTTAAGTTAATTCAACTGATTTTCTGGCACTTTAAAGAAAAAATTCCTGATTAATGCCAACAAAATTTAAATGGAATAATAGGAGAGAAGAGATATTACTACTCCATAACTATTATATTATTGAACCATCATTTCTCAAACTGTATTCTAGGATGTTAATCACTGTCCTGTCCAGAAAATGTCCTATGGTCAAGTAGGTTGGGATTAATTCTATTTGTATTTAAACACACACATACACACCCCACGCAAATAAAATATTTGGCTCAAAAGTAAACTGATTTCTTTATTATAAGGCTACAAAGAGATTTAAGATGTTATTGTAATTTGTTCTCAAAGTATTTGTTGCAGTTTTTCTTGCCATAATAATATATATATTAAATACTGAAACTGGTGAAATAAGAGCAAAAATAGTTACTATTTCTATGAAAAATAAGTTAAGTTTTTGAAAAGTAGGTATAGAAAGACAAGAGGAAAATATGAGAAAAAATAATGATCTATTATAAAAGAATTATATATATTATATATATAAAAAATCCATCAATTATGATTTCTGATGTAGTCAGGTATGTATACATATAAACTTTAATTTTATTGTTATTTCTAGATTTATGAATATATATGTTCTCATTTTTTAAAAAGTTACCTGAGGCATAAAGAAGGTATAAAATTACTCCAAATCCTGTCACTGAGAAACAAAAATTGCCAATGTTCAGTATACTTCATTAAGGATGTTAAGATATATAATATATATATATGCATATATATATACACACACATATACACATACATACTTAGAGATAGATAGCTTCCTCTATTTTAAACCATATGGAGATAGAAGGTAGAGCTAGAAACCTAAGTTCACAATAACAAAAAAAACAAAAATGCCAAAAATATATTGAAATAAAAATGTCTGCTTTACAGACTGATCATTGATAGTGGATTAAGTAAGCTACATGTAACCCCAAATCCACATCTTCTCTGATCCAGGTTGTTACCTTCTGAATGGACAGGTTTGTTCACGTGGCAGGTATCAAGTCAACAGATAAAGCCAAGTTGATTATAGCAAGGGGGTTTTTGTTACTTGGCACAAGTAAGTAGCATACTGGGGATAGTTCACAAAGCAGCATGTCCGCAAACAAGGGATTTTGGCTGGTTTTATAGTCAGAGGGTAATAAGGCATGATCTGATAGGATCTTTCAATGGGGCAATGCCAAGAAATGTACTCCAGATTCTGCCACGGAGTGATGCCAGGGCTCAATCCGATTGGATCCTGGATCCTGCCATTCTGTGTCTGCTTCTTAATTCAGTCCCCACACCTTAATCCAAACACTTAGTTTCTGCCTGTGGTTGCAGGCTTGGTTCATCTGGGGATGCTATACGACCTTCAACCTGGGGATCCGTGGCAAATGAAAAACAACTCATGATTTTGTTACATAGAGCTGAGACAGATTGGTCTGATGCAGTCACAAGATGTTGACCAGAAGATTTATGATCTGTTAATTTTCTTCCTTTCATCTGTGGATAAAACTGAACTAACGGTCTATTGATTCTATTGCATGCCCGGCATTTAGAATGGCCTATGACACTGCAGTTGCACCTTCATTATCTGATATTTTATCTTACAACTGATGACCATTTTGTGACTTTTTGAACAAGAGGTCCTCTTTGACCATGTGTAGATCATTATCACATCAGATGAGAATGATTAAGTTTAAAATGAATAAGAATAAATTCTCTTCACTGACACTTCATATATATGTATATATATATGAACTTTGTTTTTATTTTGTTCATAAGTATTTGAAAGACAAAGTTTAACATGAATAATAGGATCAGTGGCTAAGAATGAAATCCATATAAAAAGGAAACTGTAGCTAATTTTGAGCATAACTCTCTACTCTCAAAGGCTATCTTAGAAAATTATTTTAGCACCAAAAGCTTTCATTAAAGGTTGACTATATATATGGCTCTGTATCTCAGCTCTGTCAAAAATAACAGTGTAAGGTTTGATGTGTCAATTAATCTCTCTGAACCTCAGTTTCATGACAACTACTAGATGCAAAGCATATAGGAAAATGTAGTTTCTCGCTGGGCAAGTATAAACTCACATAAAACTTATATTATTACTTAAGCAAAGGTGAAAAGAATGGAGATTGGAGTTCAAGTAGCAATGTCTGTCACAAAAAGCCACAAATAACCTTTTATAATTAAACAAAGATGAAATCTATAAATGTAAATATTTTAAGGATATAATGCCTTATCAGTACATACTTTTTTCTTTAGAACTCTTATGAATTTTTAGGCAGAAATTAATGGCTTTTTTTTTTGTTACTACTTCAGAGTAATAATATTCCAGTTGAAAGAAGTTAAGTGAAATACTCGAGTTTTACCAGAATTATTGCAATGGTTCCATTTAAGCAACTTATGATGCAATTAGAGATACAGGTGAAAGTGTTTAAAATGCATGTTAGTTTTTATTCTATCCCATTTAAATAAAAAGTCATTTTGTTGAAGTGAGATGATTATCTCTAAGATATTGTTCTTTCATCAAATTTCCCAATTTAACCCACTTCTAAGCTCTTGCAGGGTTTGAGTAAAGAGTATGATAATTGAATTGCTTTAGTTAATGATATCCCCTGATGGGGAGTCAGGAAAGCAGAGCCAAGTTTTGAGCAGCTAAAGGTACAATTTGGCCCAGCATAAATCTCCTTTTTTGCAAGAGATAGAAGGGGAGAAAAAAACAAAAAACGATAAATTACTTCTCGAACTAATGTGCTTTAAAGATGAAAAACAATCTCCCTCATGGCAATTTTTCTTAGAATCTATGCCTCCACAGTAAGTGGTGCAAGCTTTGACTTTTTAAATATTTTAAACAAGTTTTGTATTATATTTGAACAAAGAATTCAGGAGAAGTCAACTTTTCAACTAAAGATGTACTAATTGATAGTCTCTCTATTTCAGAAAGCAGTGTGTCATGCGTTCTGAAAGCAAATTTTTAATACAGTCAGTTCTTTCATTGGTCCAAATAAAGTTGCTTTTTTTTTTTTTTTTAAAAAAAGAGTCGCAAGAAAGAGTCATGGTTAAGGCTAACTGAAGAGATTGGAAAATCCTCCCCCTAAAACAATTATAAAGCCAAACAAATAGACCAAAACACAACAAAACAAGGATGGAATCTTTGTGCTCCAAAAATCAACCAAACCCAGGCAACAATCTGAAAAGTAATAATTGTTTAAAAATTGTTGAACAATGAGTAAAAATAGTGGAAATCTATGACATTTTGGCCTGGGTATGCTCCTATCTTCTCCCAGACAAGTTTAGCCTGGTTGTTCTGCCAGAACGGATCAGACCATGAGGACTGACAGATTCTCTGCAGCAGGCAAAAGGAATTTACTTTACTTGGAGTGGCAGGTGACACCCATGTGCAGCAACAATACTCATGGATATGACTTCTCAGATACAGGTGAGTGAGGAAGGTCAACATATAAAGTTTACAAATTTGGGATTTTGCTATTAGGGAACAAGCATATTCCTGACTAAGCTGAGATAGATTACATATGCAGAAGAGACTATAGAAAGCCAATCTATTCACGCCCTCCTGGTTGATCCTTAGCTGCAAGCTTGTGCATAGGAGACTTCAAAGGGTCTGATGGAGCAGACTTAAAAGTGGCTTGAACTTTGAACATACTCTTATACCTATTCACAGATCTATCAGCAGAGATTGGAAGCCTTTCTAGCTCAAGAAATTAGAGCACAATGTCAGTCCAATCATTGGCTGACCTCCTGTGGACTACTATTCACTGAGAAGATATTTCTAAATTGTAAATTAGATTACGTCACTCCCTTGCTATAAGCTTTAGTAGCTTCCTACAAGTCCCCACGTGATTTGACTCCCCATGCGCCCTCTGACCTCTTTCCTACCAATTTCCCCTTGGTCACTGAGCCAACCTGACCTTACTTACAATCCCTCAAACTCAGGGAACACATTTCATCTAAAAGAATCTGCCTCTCCTGTTTACTTTACTGGAATATTCTTTGCCCAGATAGTAAAACAACTTATTTCCTCACTTCACTCAAGACAAATAAACCTTCTCCAAGAGACCTTTCCTGAGTTCTCTATCTACCATAGCAAACCCTGTCACTCTATGTCCCTTTAACTTACTGTATTTTTACTAATGAAGAATATACATTAATTTTTCTATGTGCTTATAACCTTTTTCTCTTCTAGATTATAAGCAACTTGAAGGCAGGTCATTGGTATCTTTATTTCACTGTTGTTTCCTCAGAATCTACAACAGCATCAGGCACATAGTAGGCTCTCAATAAATATTAATATTTTCCTAATAAATAAATGACAGTTAATAGCCACTCTATATATTTAAGTATCAGTATAATTGAATAAGACCCTAGGTCATTTGACTTACCATTAATTTAAAAACATAGCATTGCAATCAATTTCCTAATCAAAATCAAATGATGAAATTAAAATCCTTGAATCTCTTAATGGTCATTTAAGAAAAAAGACAAACAAAAGAAAAATGAAAAGCATTTTCCATTCAAATTAGATAACATGTGCACAGATCATACAAGCATTTCTGTGAAAATTAAATGGAAAATAAATTTAATATTTTTCTATATAAATTCATTATTGATTGACTACTGTCTTTCTATTTCTGCTTCAGTATTAAACTCAGTATAATTTATCTCCCTTAGGGAGCCTCGTGGACATGTAAGACCTCTGTACATAATACTACTCCCATAAGAGAACAGGAATTTATCTCTACGAACAATTAATCATGGCTTCCTGGACATGCTTTGCAGACCCAGTCTTCCCAGAGCTATTTATCTCCTTCCTTATAAATTACCTTATTATATGACTTAACTGTTTGCAAACTGAATTCTCTATTACATTTCATATTTATGTTGTAACTACAGTAAAACCCTTCCATAAAACAATGTGTGGCCCCCAAAATTGAATCTCATAAAATGCCATGGGATCATGATTGTAAGGTAAGTGAAATGACTGGGGAAACAAGTCCCTGGTTTGTATAGATTCTGATTCTGGCTATAGGATTTAAGTCTTTCTAAGAGGCAGTTAGTTGACTTTGGAGCCATTTAGTGAGGGCTGGTGGCTTAAATACCCACGGTTATAATTCTAGTTTCCATCGTTAGATAGAATCTCTTGGAAAGTTATTGTCTTTTTTATTGGCCCCATCCCAGGAGAATTAGCTGGAAGAATAGAGAGCATTTAGGGCCATACTCTGCCTTTGTGTTCCCCTAGGTGGGACTGTGTCTGTGTTCTCTCCTGGAGTTGCCCTCCCCTCCTCCTCTCTTTTCCCACTCACCTCCACCTGTCCTTAAGAAACTTGTTTAAAGAGTAGGATGAAAGAAAATCACTAATTGAACTATATCTGAATTTATAATAGGGTTTTGCTTAAATCTTGTTCAATCTAATTAAACTTTTTTGGAGGTGGAATTAGAGTCTGTGGAGAAGTTAAATAAATTAACTTTGCCTCTATACCTGTCATTTTACCGCCCACTAGCAAGTACTTCTTCACCAAATTGAGATAGAAAGACACTCATAAAAAGAAAAAGAAAACCTTGCAAAAGTGTAAAAAATGCTCTTAATAATGGTCTAAATAGAGAATGAGGGGATATGTCACGTCTCTAGATCACGACTATTCCACATAGAAGAATAAAGTCATGAAGGTCATACAAGAATAACAATATTGCATGCTACAGCACAGAAAAGAAGAAAGATCAAAACAAAAAGTCAAGAAACAAATCCCCACTTCTCCCATGTGAGTCCGTGTTTCCTTTTTTATAAAGTGTAAAGGATGAACTTGTTCTCGAGGGTTACTTTTTGCTCTAAAATTTACTTATTCAAGGGCAGTACAAACACAATTTACGTAACCAAAGCATTTGCACCCCCATAATATTCTGAAAGTTTTTTTAAAAAGTAATTAAAATAGAAAAAAATAGGCCGGGCGTGGTGGCTCACGCCTGTAATCCTAGCACTCTGGGAGGCTGAGGCGGGTGGATTGTTTGAGCTCAGGAGTTTGAGACCAGCCTGAGCAAGAGCAAGATGCCGTCTCTACTAAAATTAGAAAGAAATTAATCAGATAACTAAAAATATATAGAAAAAATTAGCCAGGCATGGTGGTGCATACCTGTAGTCCCAGCTACTGAGGAGGCTGAGGCAGAAGGATCGCTTGAGCCCAGGAGTTTGAAGTTGCTGTGAGCTAGGCTGACACCACGGCACTTAAGCCCAGGCAAAAAGAGTGAGACTCTGTCTCAAAAAAAAAAAAGAAAGAAAAGAAAAAGAAAAAAATAAGATGAAAATATCTGTCACACCTAGACTATCCAGGCTGGACATTATAAACTCAAAAAATACATTGTGGGAACATGGGAACATCTTCCTCATCTGTCCAGGAGTTCATCACAACCTGTGTTTCTGGATGGATGTAAATGTTTAGATCTCCATTTCCCTCTCCATATTTTGTATCTCGAGGGAAAGACACTGAAATAAGAGAATGTGATCCTGACTGATGGCCCACACAGAGAAGTAAGCAAATGTTTTGGTTAATGTTTACAAATGGATACACCTTAAAATCTAAGTCAATTGTTCCTTTTTTAAAATTAAGTTACCGGAAGAATTTTATAGAAAATGAGGGGCCTGGTACTGAGTGTAAGAGTGAGATTACTTTGGTGACAGAGTAAGAGGTAATCATAACTGTTTAATGTGGTTTGATCATCTAGCAATGTACCTAGTAGATTCAAAACTATAAGTACTTACGTAGTATTTGACTTGAAAAGTATGGCTGAAATGACTAAAGAACCATGTTCACTCATGTATATGTGTTTTCAAAAATTATTGAAGGTTAAATGAAATGATAAGAGCAATGTGTCACCAGGCAGAGAAATGTCTATTGCTGTGAAAACATATCTATGACATAATATGTCATTGGGAGAAAGAACTTGGAATCTGGATTCTAACAAACTTGCAACTGGGTCTTTAATTCACTACTTACTTTCTATGTGATATTTTTACAATTTCTTAAACCTAAATCTTTTCATCTGAGGAGGAGATATTATATAATTTACCACAGAGTATTAACTATAAAGAATAAATTAGATAATACAGATTAAGCATAGTATCTTTCATATAACAAGCAAACAATAAATGATAATTTTATCATCATTATTATCATCTTTATCTTTATCATTATATTCATTAGTACTTTGGTAAATTTACCAAAGCCTAGAGTTTGGCTCTCAAATTCTCAGATTTAGGAACCACATTTTGTTAACATATAAAGATTTTTTTTATGTCTCTTAGGAGTGCATTCAAGTTAACTGAAATCTGTGAAAGACTGATATATAAGTCTCAATTCCAACTGGTTGATTTTCAATAATAACTATGATTCTTACACAAAGAATTGCTAGCACATTCTCTCTCTACAGACATGAAGGCATGGGAAATCAGTTTATAATCCTATAGTTGAAGAGTAAACACGATGTCAGAAAAGAAAGTGTCAATTGCATAACTCATGTATGTAGTGACAATAGGATATGGTGGTATGATGCATCCATCTCTGCAAAGAAGATACTGCTTTTTTCATGAAGATTAGTCTGTGGTAAAAGCACTATTTTTATCATCTGATATTTAACATCAATTGGCAATATTCTAGCTCTTGAAGTTTCCTTTTCTGGTCTCTAGGCTGACAATATTTGCATAGACTTTCTGTATCAAGAACATAATATAATTAGCTAATTTTTCACTTCCCGAATTGCTATAGAATTTCTAGATTTCTTAAGGCATTTCCCTTAAATCACAATGATTAGAGCATCAAGTGTTCCAAATCTCTTCTCCAAAAATGTCAGATAGTCTTTTGGTTTCCTACAGGAAACTACCAATCCCATCAACTGTGTGAAAATTTCTCTTAGAGAATAATAGCATTTCAAATTTCTTGGTAACTACCGCCTTATCAAAATATTGCCCCAGTAATTTACCTCGATCAGATTCTAAAAGAAGATATAAAAATATTCAACAAAATTATTGAGTATATATTAATTATTCCATGACTATTGAGTATCTTCCATGAATCTGATACTATTTAAGTGCTGAGGATAATATGAAAGATATACCTAATCTTTACCCTTAAGGAGCTTATTGTTTAGGGGGTAAGACTGAAAGTAATTTAGAAAAGTTTGATTGGACTTATCGTAGCAGAATAATATTAATAATATGCTAGGAGACTCAATAGACGCAGGATCTTGACTTGAAGTAATAGTCAACATACATAGGCACTAACCATACAGAATGGGAGGCTGACAGCCATAAATAATTGGTTTAGACATCCCAGGTGATACCAGGTAAATATCAGTCCTAGCTTTGTCTGAAATTCAAGAAAATCCTCCTGGGAAACTGTCTCATAAACAGAATTACACCAGAGGAAAAGATATTTAACAAACCAAAAGCAAAGCAAAGAGTGTTATAAATAGAATAGCATGCTCAAAATTCTAGAAGCCAAGTATAACATAGCCTCCTTGAAAAACAAAAAGATGTTCCCTATTACTGAAATCAAAGCATGTAAGAGAAAGAGTAGTTGCAAATATAGGGACTAATGAATCAGTCTATATATGCATCATGAAGACCTCATAAATTAGTAAATAGTTTTAAGTAAACGATAGGGGATGGAATCAAATTTTTGGAGGAAAGATGACCCATTGCAGGTTATTGCTAGAAGACCAGGATGGTGGAAATCAGAATGGAGAAAATTGATGGATATGGGAAATGCATTAGGGTATAAGATGGACAGAATTTAAATTGATTGGATGTGAAGGGTGAGGTAGATTGTTGAGATGCTCATATATGAAAACATTAATTCCTACATTTTTGGTGGGGCCATTGCAACATGGCGCACCAAAGGAGGAACAGCTTTGAATGGGTGGGAAATTAATTCAGCTTTTGAAATAACAAATTTGAGATATTTGCCATCCATCCAAGGGGATTTCTCCAATAGAAAGTTGAATATGTACTTCAGGAACTCAAGATATAATTCAGAGATGAAGTTTAGAGGTGAGGATGGCTAAGCTACATGCTTTTATTCAAGTGGGAATACAAAGACACAGTCTCAAATTATGTAGTATATTCAGATGTCAAGTACAAGTACAAGCTAGGAAATTGACTGTTGGGAGATTTGGTTTTTTTGGTGAGAGAAAATCTAGGAAGGATTTCTGTAGTATGTGGATAAAACAAAGAGCTGATAAAGAGACTAACACTAATCAGAAAATCATGTATATCAGGTACTACAGAATGATAAACAGAACTCTACATACAGTTCATTTCTTTTGTTACCTTACCCTCTGAGGAGAACATTATTATCCTCATGTTACAGATGAGAAAATTGAAGCTCAGAGAGGTTAACATGCCCCATGTAGTATAGTGAGTACTTTTGAACAAGCCAGACTCATGGACTATAATTAAAATGTACTTTTATTCATGTCTCTCACTGTCTCTTCACATTTAGTCAGTAGCAGTGGTTTCTCTCCTGTCATGAGACAACAACGTGGGCAGGACCTACGAACTTCTCTGTTCACTCAAGGGTAACGTAACATCCTATGGTTACTGAAATCACACATTCTTAATTCAATGAATGAGACATATGAATGCTGAGTGAAATGAAAATATTCTCTCTCCAGTCTGGGGAGTACGAATTCTCAGCTTGAAAACAAAAATTTCCATTTGTTTTCTGACTCAGGTGCAAAATGAGGCATGTTGGGGAGGACAAGTAAGGGCAAAATCAAATTCTGGTTAAACAAGCACTGCTGTTGGGCAGCTCAAAATGCTTCCACCTGACAGATGATCAGAGTGGATGCTTTCCTTCCTGATCACCTTCCCATGTTATTCAGAATCCACACCCTGCCCTCACCTTGCCCCAAACAACTGATTGCACATTCCTGGGTATAAAAAAGTATTTTCTTTGGATTGTCACTCATCCTTCAATCTTGGTGTTTGGCCATTTATTCCACTCAGAATTTCTCTGATGAGGTTTCATCATACCTCCAGGTATTCTCTCTGTCAGTGTTTTAAATGGCTTCAGCCTGGCTCTTTCTCCAAGTCACATCACACACCTCCTAGTGAAACACTGCCACTTCCTCATCCTTGGCATCACTGTAAGTTTATATAATCTATTGCTTATTGTAAACATGGATCTCTCTCTCTCTCTTCCCCACTCCTTCTTCCTCCTCCTCTCCCTCTTCTGCTCCTACCCCACTGCCCCACTGCCTCAAGCTGACATCCATAGCCTTTATATTCCTCAATAAATGTCCACTGTGTCACTCTCTTACAACTATAGGAAACACATACCAAGCACTCCAAGGGGTCCCATCAAAGCCCCTCTCATTAGAATTAACGTTGAGGGTAGGAGCCTTCACCCATCTACTTTGCAATGGGAAAGACTCACTCAACATACATGCAATTCTCTCTGAAGAAAGAGTCCTCACATATCTTCTGTCAGCCTCCTCTTTCTCAATGTGTTTATGTCTATGGGGGCTTAAATGAATCCTGATCTTGTTTTCAAGTATTTCCTTTGCAAACTTCATACCACTCAGCCATATCACTTTGGAATTATGTTTGCTTTGGTTTGGTTTGGTCTCATTTTAAAATTGGCCTGCTCTTGTATTCACATCACTGTATTGGGTCTAGGATTTAAACTCAGGTCAATCTGACTCAAAAGTTCCTATCTGTTAGTATAATACTTGGAGGACAACTTTAAATAACAATATTCTGAAGCTGACTGAAGATATCCCCAAACATGTCAACTGTCTCCCAACCCCTCCCAATGTCCATTGACACCATCTTGCCTCTTTGACTTCTTTCAATGCTATAACAAAGTGATTGATACTCTTGTCCTGCTCTCTTGGGATACTCTAGAGCAGAATTCTCCGAATGACCATCTATTTTAGCTCTATTCCATCTCTTATCTACTAACTTTGAAAAACCTACTAACCTCTTTCATTTTGGGTTCTGTATCCAGGAAGTTTCCTGGTGGGAACATATCTGTGACAAAGGATGTTTCCACACACCATCCTGGAGTAGGACAACACTTATTTTCCTCCTCAGTCAGATTTGCATAATCAGCAACTATGTTAGTATCAGAAATGTTTACATGAGCAATCTATACATCATATTTTTTTTCAATAAATAGAATTGGCCACTAAGTAGCATAATTTGTTCTTTTCTCCCTTTAAAGTATATTTAATTACAAACCAATAGGTTAGATGGGCCTATATTTACAGATGGTTTGATAACTCTGATATTTCTAAATTTATTTGGTTATATTATAAAATGAAAAAGAATGGTAGTTCATTGCATGCAAAACATTTTATCTAGGAAGAAAAAGAATAATAATGTCAGCTCAAACACCCACATAGATTGTCGATAAATGTATATAATAGTTGTAAAATGTAAAGAGATTTTAATACTTTTACCAACCTCCACTCTTTGCTTCATAATGCACAGAAAAGCACTGGTTATATTCATAAAGAAAATGCACATACTCCAAAGATACATAGTTGGAGCAACATTTTATTATTAAAAGTTCTGTGTTTATCAGTGTTGAAATTTCTGTTTATAAAGTTAGTGAGAGTACCTTAAGGGGGAACAGTGCTATTATACTGATTCACTAAATGTTTTGTAAACTTCAGAATATTCTGAACATTCTTCAATATGTTTTTATTGTATCTGAAACATGACAGGTTTTGAGAAAGCAAAAGATGTCGATATCATCTTTATATTTTACCTTTAATTGTTTGCCAATTTTATCTTGCATTTTCTCATATTTCACTTGGTGCATTCAATTCAAATAATACACAATGAGACTGAACCACGAGAAGTCTATATGCTCAGTCTGTGCCAGCCAGTGAATAGGTTTCCTTTCAACTTCATTTAAATAATAACTCCTGAATCTTAGTACAATGAAAGGAGCCTGAAATACAGAGATTGTTTCTTTTTATGTGAAATGCTCCTCCATACACATTTCAATAAAGGCTGCATCCTTAAATCATTCCTTTGATAATTATTGAATAAAACACAATTACCACTTGCTTGAAAGAGAAATCATATAACTTAAATGCAAAGCAGGTCAATAATAGATGTAATTAAAAATGGGTCAGGGGTAGAAACAGCCTTTTTGGGGCAGAGTAGTCATATATTACAGCAAAGAAATTAAAGGGCAAAAGATAACCACATAAATAAAAAAAAAGAAGGCTAAGTGAGCTATAGATAGATAAATATCTAATTTAAGACAATTTAAAGTTTAAATATTAAATATTCTTTTGATCTTTCAATGTCTTTATATATCTAGATCTATCAATCTCTATCATCTATAACTAGAATGAAAAAATAGAAAGACACTGATCCCTCTTTAGAAAGAGGTCAAGGTCTATGTCTATCTATCTATCTATTGGAAGATCAGTAGGTCAACAACTATCTATCTAAAATTAGAGAGAGAGAGAAAGAGAGAGAATGGATAACAAAGGAAAAAAACTAAAAGAATAGAATAAAATCAGAGATATTTGGAAGTTTAAGAGAGTACAAATTAAAAAATAGAGGATTAATTAAAATATTTTCTTCTTGCTAGAACAAAAGGTACCTAAGACTTAGAATAAAATGTAAAAAATGCTCTGCAACTTCAAGGGATCCAAATTGCTGTGTTCTGAAAACTGTTAGATGGATCAGAAAGTGGTGCTTATGTCAACAAATACCTGATGTTGTGGATACAATGGAAGAGTTAAAATTGTTTTATGAATTATGACAATGGAGATCTCAAAGGTTCTGCTACATTTTTCTTTTTTTTATTTCAGCATATTATGGGGATACAAATGTTTAGGTTTACATATATTGCCTTTGCCCCACCCAAGTCAGAGCTTCAAGCAAGTCCATCCCCCAGACGGTGCACACTGCAACCATTAGGTGTGAATATACCCATCCCCTCCTCCTCCCTCCCATCTGCCCGACACTTGATGAATGTTACCACTATATGTGCACATAAGTATTAATGAATTAATATCAATTTGATGGTGAGTACATGTGGTGCTTGTTTTTCCATTCTTGTGATACTTCACTTTGTAAAATGGGCTCCAGCTATATCCAGGATAATATAAGAGGTGCTAGATCACCATTGTTTTTTGTGGCTGAGTAGTACTTCATGGTATACACACATTTTTCTATTATCATGTAGTTGTAACTCTCATATTTAGGACTTTAAATAAATGAATTATTTTGTAACTAGAATAAGATGGTAAGGCAATTGTTCTAAAATCACTTTAAAGGAGTCATTTTTGTAATACCATATGTATAACTCACTGTACATAGAATACATTATAAACCATATATGTTTATATATAAAGTACATATGTGTATACATAATGAAGAAATCAAATTCTAAAAGTGATATATAATTATATAATATAATATTTGGTTAAATTAATTCAAGCTGAGGCTTTTTCACTTGAATCTGAAACAGCCTTGAATACCAAAGGTGTTATGAAATATTTCTTAGCTGATACCATAGTGAAATACATTTTGCCTGTCATTGCTTCACCAGACCAATAAGAAAGAAGAAATTGTGAAGGTAATTAAAAGTCTACAGTATTAGTCTTAAAATTGAGATGAAATAAACTTCATCAAGGACTTAGCTTTTGGCATTGCAATTTCACAAACGGGAAAACTGAGGCTCATTAATGCTCAGTAACTTTCTCTGAAATCCTGCTTAGTGAGGAGAGTATCTAAGATTCATATTTAGCTCCAGCTATCTACTTCTAAACTCATGCTTCATTCACTAAACCTGGAGTCAGCAGATTTTTTTCTCTAAAGGGCCATATATTAAATATTTCAAGCTTTGCAGCCCACATTGTCTGTGTCACAACTACTCAACTTTGTCATTATAGGGCAAAAGGAGCCTTAGAAAACGCAAAGGAAAGCATGATTGTGTTCCATTAAATATTACTAATGGATACAATTTGAATTTCATAACATGTTCGCATCATGAAATATTCCTCCCTCAATGTTTTCAACAAATTGGAATATAACAAAGGGTGTTTGCTTGCACATGGTATAAAAGCCAGGTGGCAGGCTAGATTTGGTCCATGGGCCATAATTTTTCAGCCTCTACACTACACTAGGCTAACTTAGGCAGTTGGAAATGGGATGAAGTTTTTATTTCAGTAGCAAGATATTAGAATGAGACAATTTTATCTTAAGAATATAGACCGAGGTGATTTTATGACATCAAATATAGATACCCTGCAGACAGACTGAAATGCAGAACCAGTTAGTAATGGGTGATGGGCACACTTACAACTTTGACTCAAATCGTACAAAAGCAATTTATGTAACAAAATGTTTGTACCCCCATAACATTCTGAAATAAAAAAGAAAGAAAGAAAGAAAGAAACCTCACCATTTCACTCAGAGCAGAGCACTTGGCTCCCCTACACACCAGGAAGCCCCATTTATGGAAAAAGAGAAAAATGTTAGTAATGCTAAATATTTATTTGAAACCCATCCCCATGAGGTTATAGCTCAGGCTGAAAGAGTACTTCCTAGATTGGAAATAGCCAGAGCTTTGTGATGTAAGGAGAGAAAGGAGCAAAAGACAGTGAAATGCACATGGGATTGTCAGTGAAAAAGACAGAATTAAAATAAACAAGTTCATAGGAGATAGTTTCGTGAAAGAAAAGGAGCAGTGCTAATAACAAATCCAGGATAACAAGGAGAAAGCCATTGCTCCATTTAGCAGCTAAGTAGGTCAACAATGACCTTTGAAACAATTGTCACTGAAGAAAGTTTAGTGTGAGAGGCAGGTTATAGGTGTTTAAGCAGGAGGCAAAAGTAAAAGAATTACAAACAAACTTTTGGAAGGTAGACACCATACTTGAGTTATATAAAAATTTGGTGCTTAATAAGTTCTTATTTCACTGAAAACTTTATACGTCAATATAAGTGTTGGACAACAATAAATAACTGAAAGAGAGATAATGGTGTTTATACACAGACATAAAATCTCTCCAAAGATTTAGAAATGCTAAAGATTGGGTTGTCATATTTTGGGGTTTCCATGAAATTTACCTATTCATTAGATTGTTTCTCATGTAATTGCAACATTTATTTTAGTGTATTTTAATATATATATGCCATAGCTATAATTTGGAGCTTGTGGTGAATCTACAACTCTTCCAATTTTAAATGACTTGCTGATTCGAATTCTGGCCTTTATAATTTTTTGTATAAAAATTGCAAGTGGGTAAAAAGTAGCATTGATATATCCTCAAGGAAAGAGAAGTTAGAGAGATTGAAAACAATGAATGTGGAAATATACCCCCTCTAGAGTGGAGAAAGTTCTTCAACAGGAAATATAATCTATGAATGTAGGGGGAAATTGTTTCTGATTTAGGTTCCCAGAAAAAAACATAAAGCACACATTGAAAAGACATTAATTTAAGGAATATTATTGGAGGTGTGGGAAGTATTAAGAGAACATGGTTAGCAAAGGCAAGAAGCTGCTATTATACTTTACATTTGAAGGGACAAGTGTAAGAAATGGTTTTCAGAGTTTGGTGAAATCTTAGGCTATATAGGAGGTTCAAGGAAGCTTCAATCATAGAGGGATGTAGCTACTAACTGAAGATTCAGCCTTTTAGAAAAAGTGTTTTTAACCTTAGGAGATTTACCAGTTCTTAGGCATTTAACAAAAACAAGATCTTTGCTTATAAAAAACTGACTGATATTGCATTTTCAGACGGCTGAAAATATTTTAACCCAGTGCTTGACTTCACCTGATCAGAGTTTATTTCAACATATTGCGATAAATATGCATTCGGTTTGCTATTTTCTACATTAACAGTAATAGTAAATACATCCTGGATTTACTATTTCATACAATATTCATTGTTTTCTATAACTAAAGTTCTCTGCCAGCTACATCACATTTTTATAGCCAATTTTAATACCTTAATTGATTCAATTTAAAAATATTAACCCCAACATTTTGACAAATTGTTTGGAAAGAAGAATAAAATTGTACTTAATTAAACTAGTTTATATTTGTTTTTTCTTCTTATATATTGTCTCCTTTTAACTACCTTGGATAAAATTAATTCATCAAGCCACTAAATGCCTCTCTATATGTATATGATGTTTTCCTAGCCACCACTGGGGAAATAAATTAGAAGAAGACAACATTCTTGGCATATGATGCCTATAATAAGTTTATAAAGAATAAAGTCATCTCCCAAAAAATATATTAAAATTCAGAAGAGTGAAAGACTGAAGGAAAAGAGGTAAAGTGACAGCTTCATGAAAGATGTGATATCTGAGCTCAGTGTTTATGAATATAAGACTTTGGAAATTCAGAGTGACATTCTATTTTCTAATTACAGGGAGCAGAGAGGATTCCTCCTCTCAACTAGGATAAGTGGAAATAAGCCATCCCTAGGTACAACTAACAACACTGTAAATGAAAATAAACCAACAGTGATGTGGTCCTCAGGATTAATTGCTCTCTGGGGAAATACCATTCCATCTACCAGATTCTGTAATAATGGGCGAAGTAACAATATCAAACTTTTAATGACGCTGAGTAAGCATTTCACTCTAATATGCTGTAACCACAGAATTTACAGCAAATCATAAAACACACTGTGTGATCATCTCCCAATAAATCCCCTCTAAATCTTTTGAATTCAACACATTTTCATCCAGTTTGGAATAGCAACAGTATGTTTTATTTTCCTGAAGTCTTAAGAGAAATAGAATGAGAGAATTTATATAAAAAATGAAGATGCAAGTTCTTCTAAACAGCTACAAACCTAGGCATCACTAGTTAGTTCTTACATTACAAAAAGGAGGTCTGATGTCTGAAAAAAAAATAAAATAGAAGTTTGAGAAAGATATACAACACGGACTTGGTTAAATGATGATTATTTCTTGATTGCCACCTTATATTCTCACCAATGCAGAAGTAAAGGTTTGTAAAAATGCTTACAAATGTCTACTTGGCATTAATTAGCTCTAATTTGAATTATCTTTTTTTTTATTTATTATTCTTACAACGTCATTAATTTTTTTTGACAACAACATGGACCTAGTATGATGTCGAACCTATTGCAGGCAGGTTTTGAATATCTGTTTCAGCTCCAGGGCTCCCCACATAATTGACTAAGGCCTCCATTGCAGATTTATTACAGATCAACTTATTCCTTTGTCTAGACCTGCTTCTGTACCCCTGAAAATTTGTTATTCTCAAGAACACTCTCCACTAATCTCCAAAGGTGCAGATGTCAGAGTCTCAGAGCCTACATTACAGAAAACCAACCTAAGACAGATGTCTATTCTCTCCAAATTAATCTCTACATTAGTGTGATCCTAATAAAATCCAGACTGATCTTTTGTTGAAACTGACAAGTCAACTCTGCAAATTTGTATGCAAAATGCCTAGGATCTAGACTAGTCAAGTTTGGGGAAGAAATATTTGGAGAACTTACACTCCCTGATTTCAATTGTTACTCCGTAAGTCATAGTAATAAAGATTAGATGGTACTGGTAAGGCTAAACACACAGATCAATTGAAAAGAATTCAGAGACAAGAAAAAGAACCATACATAGAGTGAATTAACTGTTGACTAAAGCAATTCAAAAATACAAAGAAAGTCTTTTCAACAAAGAGAGTCTAGATCTACAGAGGATACTAGATTCGTAGAAACCATGAGGTACAAATTCTCCAAACAAATCACTGGGAATGAAGACAAGTGGGGCTACTATTACTCTACCTCTTGGTTGCAGAACCCATGTATTCTACTTATTTTGGAACTACCACCATACAATGGCAATTGAATTAGGTTATATACTGCATCCTGGTTGGATAGAGTGTCATTCTTGTAACATAAGATCCCCAAGTGGGAACCTCACCTGTGTTTTTGAAAAGACCATTTCATCAGTCTATCAGTATGGATCTATACTTCTGTGGAGTATTACAAGTGACAGAGCCAGTGGATCCCATGATTAGGTGCCCACTGCCTAACTATCTTGACTCTTATGAAGGCCAGTCTCCAGGATAATGTCCACTGATTTTTTTTTTCAAAATATTAAGGGGATACAAATGTTTTGCGTTACATGGATCATTTTTGCCATGCTTGAGTCCTGGCTATAGGTGTCACCTAAACAGTGTCCATAGTACCCCTTAGGTTGGTTTATTCCTCTCCTCTCCTCCCTACTCCCCACTGGTTGCTTTCCACTAAGTTTTACTACTCTCTGTGCACTTGTGCACTCATTGGTTAGTTCCAATTTAAAAGTGAGTACATGTGGTGTTTGTTTTTCCATTCTTGTGATATTTCACTTAGGAAAATGGTTTCCAGTTCTATCCAGATTGTTGCAAAAGGTATTAATTCATCTTTTTATGGCTGAGTAGTACTCCGCAGTATACATATACCACATTTTGTTAATCCACTCATGAATTGATGGGCACTTGGGTTGATTCCCCATCTTTGCAATTGTGAATTATGCTGCAATAAACATTCAAGTGCAGGTGTCTTTTTGATAAAATTACTTCTTTTCCTTTGGGTAAATACTAAGTAGTGGAATTGGTGGATTGAATAGTAGGTCTACTTTCAGTTCTTTGAGAAATCTCCATACTGTTTTCCATAGGAGCCGTACTAATCTGCTGTCCCACCAATGGTGCATAAGTGTTCCTTTCTCTCTGCATCTATGCCAGCATCTATGGTTTTTGAACTTTTTAATAAAGCTGTTCTGACTGGAGTAAGGTGTGGTTTTAATTTCCTTTGCCCTAATGATTAGTGATGTTGAGCATTTTTTCATATGTTTCTTGGCCATTTGTCTTTTTTCTTTTGAAAAGCTTCTGTTCACGTCTTTTGCCCACTTTTTAATAGGTTTGTTCATTTCTACTTGCTGATTTGCTTGAGTTCTTTGTAAATTCTGGTTATTGGTCCTTTATCAGATGTGTAGCTTGTGAATATTTTCTCCCATTCTGTAGGTTGTCTATTTGCTCTGTTGACTGTTTCCTTAGCTGTGTAGAAGCTTTTAGTTTAATCAAATCCCATTTATTAATTTTTGTTGTTGCCACAATTGCAACATAAATTCTTTGCCAAGGCCAATATCTAGAAGAGTTTTTCCTACATTTTCCTCTAGAATTCTTATGGTTTATTTCCATTTATTCATGCTCTTCTGCGGTATCCTCTCACACTGAATGGGACTAACCTATATTTCTTGCAGGAAATTGTGGAGATAATAGTGTGTGACTTCCAGAGCTAGTCCATACAACATGCTTCTTTCACCTTTCTCCTTATCAGATCATTTGGTCTGAAGGAAGCCAGTCGCCATGTCCTAAAGAAGCTCAAGCAGACCTATACCCAGTCCGTGTGGCAAGGAATTGAGATCCTTACAATCAGCACTTACTTGCGAGGTACGTTTGTTAGCTATCTTGGAAATACATCCTCCCGATGCTACCAATCCTTGGAATGACTACAGACCTTGACAACTTGTTAAATATAACCTCAGCTGGCAGAATTATCTAACTAAGCCACTCTCAGACTCCTGACCCAATGTAACTATTTAAGAAAAAAAAAAATTTTATTGGTTAAAGCCACTAAGTTTGGAGGCATTCTTATGCAGCAATAGATAACTGATACAGTTATAAAGTGGATCCCTTAGCTAATGTAATTTTACATGTAATCCACATGTGAATTAAACCCTCTGTAAATCCTCAGAAAATGGTGCTGGATAAGACCCTGTAAGAACGAAAGAAAACCCCAATCCTAGTATATGTGTTGATTCCAATCCAGATGAATCACTGTCCTTTCCCCACAGCAATCAAATGACCCTCCCTTAAAGAACGGTGCATTATTGGGAACGCTGTAGAGGTTTCTGTTGCTGGCAGTTAGACATTCAGCTGTGGTAACAGCGAACTAAGCCTTGGAGCCCATGCTACTGGGACTATGTGTATCATTCATTCCTGCTATCACAGCTACTCCTTTCATGTGCCCATCGTGCCAGCACTGAGGTGACCAGTGAAAGAAGCTGGTTAATGTTAACTGGCCAGGTCATCATGCTTACTTGTGCATTTAGCTCCTACTTAGTGATCATGCTCTCTGGAGTGCACATGCAATACCAAAAATCTTCATTCTTTCTGCTACTCCCATAGATCCAGCAACATGTCTATCTCCCTTATCTCCTTGTCCCTTATTTTCCAATCCTATCCCTGACAATCAGCTGAACTCTGCAATTCCACATAAGTATATATTTCAATCTCAGGCCATTGCTTTTTGAAAAGAATGTATAATGAAGTCCATTACCTGAAGCTTCGCCCATTGGGAGAATTTCCCCCCCTACAACCACCATCTTTCAGGGTCACCCCTGAGTGGGGCTACAATGTGGCAGCAGTCCATTTTCACTTGAATTTATGTAGCAAATCTTCAGAAGAGCAAAACCCAACTTTTTTTTCTTCTTCCTCCATTAGGTGATTTTAAAAGACCCTCCCTTGTGGCTATAGATGTGAGCTAAGAGAAAGGTGGTAATACAAGATTGGTAAACGGCATGGGTATCTGGCTCACTGGATCATTCAACTTACTTGTGGCATCTGGTTCTGCTCATGCTGGGTCCCACATGCCTCTCTCATATCTCACAATTCAGTGTTGCCGGGCCTGCCCAACATGATAACTTGATGGTCTGATGGAACCAAAAACATGATTAGCCACTCCAGCCACATTGTCACTTGGCATCAGGGGCTCTTTCTCTACTAACCCAATAGCATACCAATAGTTGATTTTACCTGGTGTATCTACTGTAAGTTATATGGCCTAATTCCAGTATTCTAGGTGTCTAGTGGTCTCTATTGTTATTTTCCTACAACACTTAGGTTTGCCATAAATCCATATAAGAACTTTTCCTAACACAGATACCTGAGATATCACGATAGTTCAAGTGAAAGGGTTGATTGTATTGCAGCCTCAGCCTCCTACAGAGCACTTCCTGTTCTGGGCCCCACTCAAAGCTGGTAGGCTTCCCTGTTACTCAGTATGGAGTATTCCCAAGAGTGGTCTATGATAACCTCTATGATCTCAATAAATATTGTAGTTTTTTGTATTTTCATGATGGCACATGAAAGGTATACCTTTACTTTAAAGGAAATGTCCCAGTATGTCCAATACCACTGGACTCCTAAAAAAAAATGCACTGATATTTTGGATTTACATATCTTCTTTTTTTTTTTTTTTTGAGACAGAGTCTCACTCTGTTGCCCAGGCTAGAGTGCCGTGGTGTCAGCCAAGCTCACAGTAACCTCAAACCCCTGGGCTCAAGCAATCCTTCTGCCTCAGCCTCCCAACTGGCTGGGACTACAAGCATGTGCCACCATGCCCAGCTAATTTTTTTTCTATATACATTTTTAGTTGTCTAGCTAATTTCTTTCTATTTTCAGTAGAGACAGAGTCTCACTCTTCCTCAGGCTGGTCTCAAACTCCTGAGCTCAAACGATCCTCCCGCCTCAGCCTCCCAGAGTGCTAGGATTAAAGGTGTGAGCCACCGTGCCCAGCCCATATCTTCTTGAAGATTAACCATTTTATGATTCTGAAAGGTTCCTATTTATCTCTTATAATACTTTTCACTTTTAAGTCAACTTTGTCTGGTATTAATATTAGCATACCATATTTCTTACACTTTGTGTTTGCTTAGTATGTATTTCTATCCTTTTACATTCAATTTAGTAGTGTCTTTCTATTTGAAATGCTGACTCCTTAAACAGAGACCACAAAATAGTTGGATAGTGCTTTTATACTCAGCCTGACCATTTCTACCCTTTATTTGGAATGTTTAGTACACTTATATTTAATGTCATTATGTATACAGTTTTGTTCAAGTCAACAATTTTGCACTGTGTTCTTTAATGGTACTGTTTTCAGTTTTCTCTTTTTCCTTTCCTGGTTTTTTGCAATTAAATATATTTCATTATTCTCTCTTCTTTATAGATATTTTTAGCTGCATCTCTTTATATTATTAGTACTAGTTTTCTCAGGGGTGATGATATGCATTTTAACTTATCAAGATTGCCTAGATTAATATAATATAAGTAAAATATTAGAACAATGGTAAAGTTCCATTTGTCCTTTATCCTTGTTGCTATCATTTTCAGACATTTTATATTTGCTTATAAAATAAATTCTACAACATAATTTTATACTTTTTTCTTTAAATAGTCACTTGATTCTTTAAAAATTGAAAGACAAATTTTTTTTATATTTACTCACGTATCTATCATTTCCTGTGCTCTTCATTCCTTCTGGTAAATCTAAGTTTCCATCTGCTGTCATTTCTCTTCATCTCAAAAACGGCTTCAACATTTCCTGAAATCTGTGTGAGCTAGTGACAATTTTTCTCAGCTGTAATTTATCTGAAATGTCTTTAATTCTCTCCTATTTTTAAAGATTTTGCACTGCTTATAGAAGTTTATGTTGACAGTTGTTTTACATTTGGCACATTAATGAAGTTGGTCCACTGTCTTTTGCTTTCCTGTTTCTGATAAGAACTCAGCAATCCTTCTTAAAATTGATCCTCTATATTTAATACATCTTTATCACTGTCTGCTTTTAAGATTTTCTCCATATTTTCAGTTTTCAGCAGTTTATTTATAGTGAGTCACGTCACAGTGGTATGATTTTCTTTATACTTATCCTTCTTGAGATTAAGAATCAATGAATATTTGTACATACGTTGATGAATTTTTTGAATTTGGAAAATTTCAGTGATTATATTTTCTTTTTTTTTTTTTTTTTTTTGAGACAGAGTTTCACTCTCTTGCCTGGGGCGAGTGCCGTGGCGTCAGCCTAGCTCACAGCAACCTCAAACTCCTGGGCTCGAGCAATCCTACTGTCTCAGCCTCCCAAGTAGCTGGGACTACAGGCATGCGCCACCATGCCCGGCTAATTTTTTCTATATATATTTTTCGCTGTCCAATTAATTTCTTTCTATTTTTGGTAGAGACGGGGTCTCGCTCTTGCTCAGGCTGGTCTCGAACTCCTGAGCTCAAACGATCCGCCCGCCTCGGCCTCCAAGAGTGCTAGGATTACAGGCGTGAGCCACCATGCCTGGCCCAGTGATTATATTTTCAAATATTTTCATTGACCATTACCTTTCTCATCTCTTTCTGGGACTTAAATTACACTGTTATGTTGTTTGAGCTGAACAACAGGTCACTGAGGCTCTCTTCAGATATTTGCTGTTTTGTTTGGTTTCTTTTTCCCAACATTTTTCCTGGTATTCATCAGATTGGATAATTTCTATTTAATCTGTCCCAAGTTTAATATCCCTTTCTTTTCCTAACTGTAGTTCTAATAAATTCATCTTGTAAGTTTTTCACATATGGTATTTTTTGACTCTAGAATTTCTATTTGGTTCTTTTTACAGTTTTGGAGATTCTGTTCACTCTTTATGACCAATAACTTTTTTTTCCTTTAGTTCTTTAAACATATTAATAATAACTGCTTTAAAGTCTTTGTATGCTAATTCCAACATTCATTTTTATTATCTTTTTTAAAATTGAGTAATGGATCACATGTTCCTACTTAGCTGGTTATCTATTAATTTAAAAAAAAATTATGATTCACATTGTGTTATATGTTGAAAGAAGCCTAATTTATGGCACCTTTTTAAAAGTATTGTGGCTCTTTTGGCAGGTAAGTAAAATTGCTGGAAGGTCTTTTTGCTCCTGCCAGGCTTGGTTTCATTCTTCATTAGGCAGATCTATATCAGTTTAGAACATGGCCTTAGACTTAGTGAGAGATCCTCACTGCAAAAGTGTGTCCTTTCTAGGGCCTACAAGTGAATGCCCAAAGTCCTCAGTGAGGTCTTTCCATACTGGTTGGGGTAGAACACCAACGTCTCTCAGAACTACACAAACTTAGGTCCTGGCAACGCACAACCTCTGCTATCACATTTGATTTTAGCCTCACAGCAGTGGGCTGGGGGGGAATCTCCGCTGGCTTTAGAGAATCGCACTTTGTGCATGTGCAACCTAGCCCTTGGCCAAAGATACACAATAAATGACCATATGGACTTCTAAAGTGCTCCCTCTGTACAGTTCTCTCTTTTTAAATGCATGCCCTGCACATTTCAGCTCCTTAAGCAGCCTATAACTCTAATGTTTTATTCTCTGCTTTGGAAAACAGGGTTGCTTAGCCTTCACTTCACTAGTCTGTAGTAGGAAAATGCTTCTAGTTGATTCTCTGGTTTTAAAAAAATCAACATATCCTCCAAAGCTTGTTTGAAATGCTAGAAAACATTTTCTTATCCCTACTATCAAGGCTTACCAACACACATCCAGATATATTCTCTTTGTACAAATCTCAGTAACTTTGAGCTAGTACCTGGCCTTGTATGTAAGTGTGTTCTTGTTTAATAGCCTTTGTTTAGAGTAAGGTCCTTGAAGGCAGGTACTATGTGCGATTGTGAAAAGGAAGGAGCATGGGATTAAATCTGGGGAGCTCACAGGATTTAGTGTTAGAAATGGCTCTACCATTTTCTTGTTCTAACTTTCATTCTTTTAGAAATTTATCTAACCTCACTAAGCATCAAATCTTAAATTAATAAAAGGTATTTAAGACCAACTACTTTTTTATATATCAAGTTGTCATGAGGATAAAGTGGGATAATATATGAGTGAAATTTTAATTTAATAAAGGATCAATAAAAATATCAGTTATAATATTATAGATCAACATCATCTTCATAATCATTATCCTAATGCCTCATAAGGTAAAATTTTATGGTCAGGCTGTTTGTTTGTTTTAATGGTGGTGATAAAATGTCTGTCTTTGGAATATTTAAATGAAAACAAAATTCATGATATTTAAGCGTAATGATTATTACTAAAATAAATTTCATTTTGCTTTTTACATTTTAAAAAATTGAACCTTGAAGAAAATTAAAAAAACAAAATGTTGAATAGCTGAATATCCTTGAACTAGAATCAGAGATATCAATGGAAAAAAAGGCCACATTTCACATTTCTATAGTTCTACTCATATACAAAAGCAATAAATGATAGTAGATGACATTTTATTTTGAATCTCTATCGTGAAACAGATTTTTTGTTGTCGTTAATGTAATTCCTTCCTCCACAACCTTCTATGCTTAATACTACTACACTATAGTACGATTATAGTATCTGGGGGCTCATAGCAATGTAATTCCAGTGAAGTTAGAAAACTTTTAACCAGGCAAAGTGAGGAAAGGGAATGATACTTGGTGTCATAAGTAAATTTAATCCTATCCTTTACTAATGTACTAGAGAACAAGGGTACTTCTTCAATTTCTTAGCAGAGGGCTTTTTAGAGGGTTTGCTTCACATGGTAAAAAAGAAAAAAAGAAAAAAAACACTCAAAAAGTTCATGTATTTTATTAATACTTTCAATAGTAGCTCTTAAATGGCTATATTTATATAATGAATTTTCATCATAACAGCATAACAAAAGAGCATAGCTCCCCTGAAAAAGAAAACTGGAAGCAATTGAATGTTATATGGCAAAACTTTTTATAAAATTAAATATAGGATGTCTAATGGGTTTACTAAACACATTGAACTTGGTAAGAGATAGTCAGAAAACAATTTTGTTTTTCTACCATTAGGGCCTTCAAATATGCTCTGTGAGCTCTCCATTCCCTTTCCCTAGATGATATCTTTGACAGATAAATGGCTTTTCTGTAAGTTCTGGGTATTAGAAGAGTGTCATTCTTCAGGATTAAGAAGACCAGCATAATCCAAATCAACACTGATCTGTCATACAGTTCAAACACTTTCCTCCTACTCCTGTTCAAGATTGATTAAATGTTTGGAAACCAGCAAAAGGAAAGAAGAATTTTAGCACGATCTCTCTCCAGTCAACAGACTTTGTGAGGGAAGGGAGAGGAGAGAAAGGGAGGAGAAAGAAATAAACAACATTCTTTTACTTGATGTTAGTTAGAATCCTCTGGTGACTGCTGAGTCAGAGTTCCAAACATCGGGTCTTTTATGCATCTATATTGGAGGATTCTTGGAGACTGCTCACAGCAGCCTTCACTCTCCACCATTCCAACATGGATGATGCACTATATGGCTGACCTCCTTCAAATGCCATCTCCTCTTCCCCTATGTTGCCCTCACCTCAATGCTTAGGGTCCTTTCAGTATGACTCAACTCCATCTATTGAGCCTGCAGGAGAAAAAAGTGTGTACACACACACACATACACACACCCTTGTTCATCCAAAATCTCAAAGAACAGACATTTCCATTGTTGCCTACTGTTGTTCCTCTGCCATCATGACATGCGTCAGTTAACTGTAATTTCTTTAGGCTTTTCAGGATGAAGTATTCTTAGGTATGCTCTGAAGAATTTTCTTGCACTTAGGTGTAGTAGAAGCAGTCTTAGTAATTTCTTCAACTCAGAAAGCATCCAGTCGTACTGTGAGTTACTGGTCTCTTCACTGCAGGTAACCCTATCTTTATGAGTGTTTTCTTTTGGCCCTAATCGCTTAGTCTGAAATAAGAAAGAGCATATCCCCTCACTGATAGGAAGGGGAGGGAAGTGCACAAAGCCCCTGTCTTTTGTGTTTTATCTTCCAGAAAATCTTTTGGTAATACTCCTCTAGTTTACTCTTATAGGTAAAAAATCAATGTTTTCCATGGAGTGAATTTGGCCTCCTCTTCATTAGTCCTTCAGAAATGTTTCTAGCCACTCTTGTTAAAATGTGAGAATATCCTCAAAAAATTACTCAATTTCTCATTCTATTGTATTTTATATATATATATAAATATATATATATAAATATATATATATATATATATGCTACTATTTTTGTTTCTAGTTTGCTATACAGAATCAAAGACAGGTTTACCATAAAATTAATGATGCTGGAACTTCAGGTTTCTTTGCTTGCATAACCTCCACCCTTTCCAAGGCACTATACCTAATTGTGTATTTGGAATTTGTGATCTCTTTCTGAAAGACATTCCCCAAATTTACAAAATTGAGGTCTGCAAAGCCTTGTTTTGCATTTACTTATAGAGATATATTTGTAAAGTGTTAGAGCAAAGTCTAAAATTATTTTGTTTGCTGAAGTGTTGACGCCAGTCTTTATCTATCTCTTATCAACCCCCTCCCAAAACCTCTATCCATATGTGTATGTTTAACTCCTTCTGTACTCTGTGGTGTAATCTAATGTAATTTCCATTGTAGGAGATTAATTAAACACAGACTAATTTACTCTTGTACAGATTTAGGTAGATGTACCAATACATATCTAAGATCTCAGTGACTTGAGAGGTTTCATGTGGCATCTCAAACAGGAAACTATCCCCACTGAATAATTTAATGCAGACATAAACTGAATTTTGAGGTTTCGAAGGAAAAGTTGGCATGGCAGGTGTTTTACTGACCTATCGAATATCGTATGCACTCAATAAAGTTGTTAACTAAATTAGGCAAAATATAGGAGAATCACTGGGAAATTGATCACAATGTATCAAAATGAGAAGATGCAGATATTAGCTCTATGGATTTTAAATGTCTGCATACTCTTTTGACACTGAGAAATTATGAGTGTGGACCTATTGCTGCCTGACCTCAGCCACCGCTGCAGTTCCCTGTGTTACTCCACAGCTTTGTGGTTCAGATATAGCAAAGAAGTTTAACTTTGCCAATAACATTTGGTAGGGAATGCCTGGGCATCGTGTTAAGAAGACATTCTTCCACTCCAGCTACCTCTGGATTAAGTCTAAAAACAAGTCACGGTCAATTAGTGATGCTGCCATAGGTGCTAGAATGAAAAGTGATGACACTTATGCTATGTATCTGCCATTCATGTACTAGGATAAGCAGATGCGCTGCCTGGTAAGCATTCTCATCATTATATTGTCCTATATCAATGTATCAAGATATACCCTACAGTCTATCTTGGCATTTTTATGAATACATTTTGTACAATCATCTAAAAGGAATACAAAATCCTCACATTTTGCGTATTCATTTTAAAACATATGCAATACTCAGCAGCACATCATAGGAAGCAATGACTGGAATGGAAATAACTGAATAGAGCTTCGTTCCCCCCCCCCCATTTCTAATTCCTCTGCCTCAGTGTACAGAATGTAATATGATGCATTATTTATCAATGGCAGTGCAGTGCTGCCGTGCAAATGTCACTCAATGAGATTACCATACACATTTAGCTGTACATCAAAATCCTTTTATGCGGTTTAAGATTATCCAACATTATGGAAATGCGAGTAACAAGAGTTAAGGCAAATAAGAAACCTTCAGTCCAATGGTGGAAAGGAAGGAGAAATTTTTCTCATAACAAAGGTGCTGGAAAGAGCCCAGGTGAGGAGAAAAGACTTCTTGCTGCCACACCTGAGCTGACAGAGACTGTGGCAATCTAGGCTAGCAGGTGCGTATCACAGCCAAACTCTGCAGATGCCACTGCCTGTTTTCCCTGCGTCAGCACAGCAGTGCAGAGCTTCTTTGCGGTGTCAAAGTTGGGGGCGTGACAAAATCATAAGATATCTTCTGAGACCAGAGAGAAACTGGTGTTCTATCTCTTCCAGTTAATGGAATTTTTCTTTGCCTTGATTTAATATTTTAGTGTTTCAAGCACTTGACAGGGATAAAAGAAATTAATATATTTAAGACATACAGGTGGTCCCCAAGTTACAGATGAAATACATTCCTGAGAATGTCTTTAGGTTGGGTTTCTATGTAACTTGATCCCTGATGAACATCGCATGTACAGTAATAATAATAATAATAATAATAGCAACAATATTATAGTGGCTCATATGCTTTTCTCCAAACAATTATATCTACTTTTGTTTCCATTATAATCACCATTCTCTTCACTGCTGGACTTGCAGTGGACTTTCGCTTTGGAGGGATGGTTATAAGGATAAACACAGACTCACAAAATCGAATAAAAAAGTTAAGACAAAAGTGATGCTGTGTGTAAGTGCTCTTATAAACAATGAGACTAGCCACTACCGTAAAGATGCTGCACCACCGAACCACTTATGCCATGAGGATTTCTTTCCATGTGCAGAAGAAACTAGTTCCTGAATTATTAATTGAATTATTTAATTATAAGTTGTCCTCATGGGTATCCTTGGGAACCTGTTCATAGTATGGAACAATGTAAGTCGAGTCATCCATAACCTGGAGATTGCCTGTAATATGTTTCAGGAACTGAGCTCAGTGCTTTATACATACGAATTCATTTAATCATACATCTACTCACTGAATTCATTTATATATATTTACAGACAAAGAAACCACAGATTAGAAAGCTGAAGTAATTTATCTAAGATTACTCAGATTTGCACCTAGAGCTATCCAGCTTCAATTTGTGATTTTCTATTATATTATTCCACCTCATGATGTATAATTTTATTTTTCTCAATTATTTGGTGTATTTAATTTTATTTCCCTGAATCCCCTCGACTGTCTATTTCTTATCATCTCCTAGATATGAGACCATTTTTTCACCATGTTTTAGAAATGTGATCTACTTTTTAAAGACATGTAAATTAAATAATTTTCTATAATTGGGCCATGTTTCACATTAAAGATTTTACAATTTTTTTTTTATGCTTCTTTATTTTAATAGACAGGGTCTCACTCTAGTCCCCTGGGCTGTCCCTGAACTCCTGGACTCAAGTGATCCTCCTGCCTCAGCCTCTCCTGTGACTGGGACTAAAGCGTGCACCATCACACCTGGCTCTCTTTATGGTTTTAGGATGATTAGAAAAAAACTGGACACATCTGTGAAGATGGCAGACCAGAGACATCAACAACCAGAGCGTCTCTGCAAGAGGAAAAGTTTTAGATGAAAGAGAAAAAACAGACAGACAAACATAGATGGGAAAAGGGTCTGAAGGAAGGCTGCCTGAACCTACAGGAGATTCCACGGGAAGAGGTTGCAAAGCAGAACTAACTGGAAGGAGAAAGGTAAAGGTGGAGATTAAGTCCCAAGAGGCTTGGAGACCAGCAAGAAGGGTAGGTGGAGCAGTTAACATCTCGAACTGTTGGTGGGCTCCTGAGCTGCTGCAGAGACACTCTGCTGACTCGAGCCCAGAGACTGCTGCCGCCAGTGAGTGGAGAACTTCTTACCAAACGGGCACCAGACTCCCCGCCCCACCACAGTGCCTTCTGCCCCACAGACCCAAGCCAGATAGCAGGCGCCATATTGCTTCTCTACCCACTGGGTGCCTTTGTCCTCCCCAAGGTGCCTCAACCCCTCAGCTTCTGTCTAGCTCATCCTCGCACAAACATTTCCCAACTCTGGTCCAGACTGCAGGAGCCA
>RJWJ010007310.1:0-58171 GCA_004363605.1 Indri indri
AACCTGTCACATTAGCAAAAAGGCTGAGTTCAAGAGGCTTTAGTGCATAGAAAGCAATGAAACTGTCCCCTTCTATTCAGAGGGCACCTGTGCCAATTGTAGCCAGAATCCCAGCAGCCCAGGGAGACATCACCCCGGCCAGGAGCCCCCTGGGGAACACCACAGACAGGACAGTGAGTAGTGTCTTAGTCCATTTAGGCTGCAATACCAAAGGCTGGGTGGCTTATAAACAACAGAGATTTATTGCTCATGGTTCTGGTGGCCGGGAAGTCCAAGATCAAGGTAGATTCAGTATCTGGTGAGAGCCCTGTCCTCACAGACAGCAACTGCTCACTGCTTGCTCTCATGGCGGAAGGGCAGACAAGCACCCTTGGCCTCTTGTACAAGGGCACTCAGATCTAGTCACCTCCCAAAGGCCCCACCTCTTAATACCAGCACCTTGGGGGTAGGTTTCAATGTACGAATTTGGAGAGGACACAAACATTCAGACCATAGCAAAGAGCCACCAGCCAACTCCTCTCCTGGAAGCCTTCCAGGACACCACTTCTCTCCAGCCCCCAAAGGTCCTACATCTTGACCCCTCTGTACTTCAACCTCCAGGCTCGGGGTGGCGGCGGGGTGGGGGGGCAGGGGGCGTGTCCTTATCCATGGCAGCAGCCTTGCAGATGCTTTTGCTAAGTCCAAGTTCAGCTGCTCTGGTCCTTCTCACACACGGGAGCCCTGGCTGTCTGATGTACAGGGGAGGCCCCTCTGCCAGTGGCTGCCATCCACCCACAGCTTCCCAACACAGGATAGGCCGCTGGGGACAGAGTACTGCAGCAAAACAGCTTACTTGGAAATGTATTTATCTTGTCCACAGGGGACCAGGGAAGTTTGATGACTGTAGTCCATTCTTCCTTTCTCTTTTCATCAGAAGGAGAGCCTGTATTTGAAAGGAGAAGTCAGAGGTTAATGTCAGGTTGTGTCCTTGGAAACTCAGCAGAACTTAGGCAGCAGGGAGGGTGGGGTGGGGCGTGGGAGTGGAGGACACAAAATTGGATGACATAGCTTTTGCTCCCCCCAGCTCCACACAGCTCTAACACTGGCCTAGGACGAGTGAGATGCCACATTGCTGGCTGTTGCCTCTGCTTGCCACAGCCTCTGGGGAAAACACCCAAAGGAAAGATGACAACCCTTTAGAGTCTGAGAACCAATGCCCCAGCCGCAGAGAACACGGACACTCAAGTTGATTTCAAGGATGACCGATGAGTCCTCCTCTCTGAAGGGACTTTCACAAGACAGAATAGAGACCTATCTGTCAGATTCTACTGAGGTATACAGTGATGGGTAAACCACCTAAAAATGCCCAAATATAGCTGGGTGCAATAAATCACAGCATATATGCCTACAATCACCATTAAAATATGACAATGTGAAAGGCAATTTAATTATCTGGGAAAATAATACATTATGAAAATGCAGGTTACAGAACTATGAGTTCAATTTTGTTTAAAATACATGTAAGTGTACAATATGCACAGGTACAAACATATATACACATTTATATATGAATATGTATATTCAGAGATATGTGTGTATCTGTGTGTATGTATGTCAGGGCTTTTCAACCTTGGTACTGTTAACATTTGGAACTGGGTCATTCTTTGTTGCGGGGGCTGTCCTGTGCATTGGAGGATGTTTGGCAGCATCCCTGGGTTCTGCCCACTAGATGCCACCAGCACTGCCCCAGTTATGACAATCAAAAATGTCTCCAGGCATTACTATGTGTCCCTGGGGGCAAAATCACCTCTGGTTAAGAACTGCTGGCACTTATATATATAGATGGATACATAAATGAATAAAAGGCTGGCTCTACCTGGGTAATGGCATTACCAGCAATTTTTCATAAACATTTTATTATGAAAAACTTCAAACATAAAGACATATGACAGCTGGATGCTGTGGCTCATGCCTGTAATCCTGGCACTTTGGGAGGCCAAGTCAGGATGATTGCTTGAGGCCAGGAGTTCGAGACCAGTCTGGGAAATATAGCAAGACCCCATGTCTATGAAAAATTTAAAAATTAGCTGAGTGTGGTGGCATGAACCTGTAGTTCCAGCTACTTAGGAGGCTGAGGCAGGAAGATCACTTGAGCCCAGAAATTTGAGGTTGCAGTGAGCTATGATCAGGCCACTGGGCCACTGCACTCCAGCCTACACAACAGAGAAACACCTTATAGAAAGAAAGAAAGAAAGAAAGGAAGGAAGGAAGGAAGGAAGGAAGAAAGAAAGAAAGAAAGAAAGAAAGAAAGAAAGAAAGAAAGAAAGAAGGAACAGTGACTAGTCATGTGTCCATGGCTATTCTATCCTTAACATACTATGCTCACTCCATTGTATATTTATTCATCTATGCATCCTTTTATCCAGTCACCAATCCATGTTATTTTTGATGCATTTCAAGGTAAATTACAGACATCAGTAACTTTCCCTTAAAAACTTCAGTATGCATGTCATTAAATTGAGCTCAACATTTGTTTATAGTACTAGTGATTTTTTTTTATTTTCCCTTTTACTTTACTATACCTTTCTGGACTGTTGACAATTATATAATATATGTAACTGGAGCAAAAGGGGTTAGACATTGGGTGGCTCCAAGGAAGGCAGGGAAGAGCCAGAGGCACACATCTGTCGGGGGTGGGGAGACATGTTCAGAGCAAACGGAAGCCCTTTCCTGCCACCACCCACTGCCAGGGGCTCCAGGTGGTCACAGGGGACTGGGGACTCAGATGCAGGTGAAGGTGCCCACTGTCCACCTACCAGCTGCCAATCTCTCCGTTCTTTAAGTCTAGGCAAAAACTGAGATGGAAGGAGATATCTCAAATTAACATGGAAGAGGCCAGGAACTCATGAGCTCACTGGGAAGACGTGTGTGCTCTTCCTTTTAGCTGCTGGTGAAGGAGGCAGAGAAATGGGCCCTAGCAGAAGCTAGAGCAGAAGCTAGGCCTGTAGTGGGCAGAATAAGGGCCCCCCCAAAGTCAAAAGGTAATGCTGGATCGTCTTGATGAGCCCAATGTAATAAAGGGTTCTTAAAAGTGTATCAGTAAAGTGAAAAGGCAACCTAAAGAATGGGAGAAAATATTTGCAAATCATGTATCTGATGAAGGGTTAATATCCAGAATATATAAAGAACTCTTACAATTCAACAACAAAAAAATGAACAACCCAATTCAAAAATTGGCCTAGGTCTTCAACAGACATTTCTCCAAAGATGATATACAAATAGCCAATAAGCATATAAAAAGATATTTAACATCGTTAATCACTAGGGAAATGCAAATCAAAACTACCATGAGATACCACCTCACACCCATTAAGATGCCTACTATTAAAAAAAAAAAAAAACCAGAAAATAGGAGTTGGCAAGGATGTGAAGAAACTGGACTCCTTGTGCACTGTTCCGGGGAATATAAAATGGCGCCGTTGTTGTGAAAGACAGCATGGCAATTCCTCGAAAAATTAAAAACAGAATTACCATATGATTCAGCTTCTGGGTACACACCTGAAAGAACTGAAATCAGGGAATTGGGGAGATATTTGCACACCCATGTTCACAGCAGCATTATTCACAATAGCCAAAAGGTGGAAGAAACCCAAGTGTCCAAGGATGGATGAATGGGTAATATACACATATAGTGGAATAGTATTCAGCCTTCAAAAGGCAGGAAATTCAGACACATGCTACAACATGGATGAATGATGAGGACATTATGCTAATAAAATAAGCTAGACACAAAAGACACTGATTCCACTTTTATGAGGTACCTAGAGTAGTCAAAATCAGAGACAGGAAGTAGATTCATGGTTGCCAGGGGCTGGGAGGAAGGGGAGATGGAAAGTTAGTGTTTCATGGGTACGGAGTCTGCAAGATGAAAGAGTTCTGGAGTTGGATGGGGGTGACAGCTGCACAACAAGATGAATGTATTTAATGCCACTGAACTGTACAGTTAAAAATGGTTAAGATGGTAGGTTTTATGTGTATTTTACCACAATTTTTTTTTTAAGTGGAAGAGGAAGGCAGAAGAGTCAGTGTTATTGGACTGGACCTGCTGTTGCTGGCTTTGAAGCTGGAAGAAGGATCCATGACCCAAGGAACAAGCCTCTAGAAGCTGGAAATGGACCCTCCTCTGGAGCCTCCAGAAAAGAACACAGCCCTGCTGGTACCCTGATATTAGTAACCTGGTGAGACCTGTGGCAGACCTTTAACCTACAGAGCTGTAAGATAAGAAATCTGTGTTATTTCAAGCCCCTAGGTGTTGGTAATTTGCTATGGCAACCACACTGGAAACTAATATTAATACACAGACATCCCAAGGAAGGGCCATGGGTGGGGGGAGGGGAGCAGAGTGAGTTCCACTCAGAAGACGCAGACTCCACTCCCGCACCCAAAGGTGGCACCCTAAGAACACAGCTGATCTCTCTAAATTTTAAATTTAATTTTTTTCTTTTCCAAAAAGAAAAAATAATCTAATCACACAAACCACAGTACATATGTACTGCACAAAAAGGAAAAAAGGAAAGTCAGATTAGTGAGAATGGGTTTCTTTTTTAAGTGACAATTACCCATAACTCTTGAGTATTTATTTAAAAAAAAAAAATGTACCTCTTCTCTGCACGTGTAAATGTACCCATTCGGGAAACATTTATGATATTTCCTGATGGTGTTTCAACAGCAAAATAACCAGGCACGATCCTGGCCTCAGGGCTACATGGTCCGGGAGGAGGAGGACAGAGGGTTCTCTCCAGGGAGGGTAGGTGCTATGGTAACACACAGGAAGGTCACCTAATCTGGATTGGGGCGGGTCCTGGGGGCTTTCCGGAGGAAGTGACCTCCAAACTGAGACCTCAGTGACAAGATGGTGTTGCAAAGGGGAGGGCGGAGAGGTCCAGGCAGAAAGAAGGAGTATGCACCACAGGGTTGTGCAAGATGGGGTGGCATGAGCAGGACCTCGACATGTTGAGGAGCTGGGACTTCATCTGGCAGGCAAGGACATGCCCTGGTGGGTGCGGTAGAACAAATACCATATCCAGGTCCCAATCCCTGAAATCTGTGACTGTTACCTTATGCGGTAACAGGAACTTTGCAGATGGGATTAAATGGAGGATCTTGAAATGGGGACACCATCCTGGATTATCTGGTGGGCCCTAAATGTCATCAGAAGTGTCCTAGAGAGAAGGCGACAGGACAACCTCAGCAGAGAGAGAGATGTGAAGATGCTCCACTGTGGATAAAGCTGCAGGAAGGGGCCACGAGCCCAGGAATGCGGCTCCCCATGCTGAGAAATGAAAGGACACGGATTCCCCCCAGAGCCTCTGGAGGGAGCGCAGCTCTGCCCACACCTTGGTTTTGGCTCAGGGAAACTGATTTCAAGACTTCTGGACTTCAGAATGGAAGAGCATACATTTGCGTTGTTTTAAACCGCCAAGTCTGTCGTAATGTTTTACAGCGGCAAGAGGAAAACAGGGGCATTCTGACGGGAGGGATGTGATCTGATGTGCACTTTGGAAAGATCGCCCCACCCCGCTCCCTGCTTTGTGGAGAAAGGATCCAGCAGGTGACCAGGTGAGAGGCCTGAGCCAGGGAAGGGGACGAAGCGAGAGAATCTGAAGGGTTTAAAGAGGCAGAGGAAAAAGTCGCGATGCATCAATAAAAAGCCTGGGAAAGGGGAGTGCTGCTAGACTAGGGGTGGGGTGCGGCCAGAGGCACTGGCTGCTGGGGAGGGCAGCCAGGCGGAGGTGCCATGTTCACACGCACGCACGTGAGGAACAGGGGCTGAGTTTGAGGCAGGCCTGTGGAACCCTCTGGTGCAGATAATGAGAAGCACAGCCAGGTCTGGGGTGCAGGAGGGTGGGTCCTGGCACGCGAGGTCATCCGAGGAGAACGGGGAGGGCAAAGAGGGCAGGGCCGAGGGCAGGGGCCCCATGAACTCAGGCCATCAGCGTGGGCAGAGGAACAGGGGTCCCTGGAGGAGGGGGAGGGAACAGAGGAGGCAGGATACCCTGGGAGCCCAGAGGACAGTGTGCTTTGAGAAGGAGGCCACGGTCAGCACAGCCAGGAGGTGGGGGCAAGAGCCCAAGGAGGCGAGACCCAGAGCAGCCCCTGATTTAAACCACACAAAGGTCCCCAGGGACCCCAGCCAGAGCCACTTGCGCAGCCCGGCTGGAGTGGAAATCAGATGACCCAGTGCCCGCCATCACCAGCCCTTCTCCCCCTGAGCACTGGAGTCTTTCTTCAGCTGGGGGAAATGTTATTCTATTCCTTCTTTCATTATTTCTCCTCTTCCTCCCATTCTTGGTTCTTCTGCAATCTCTCTCTCCTCTCTCTAGCACTATCCATCCATCCATCCATCCATCAATGCATCCACCCACCCCGCAGCTATCGTCCAAGTCTCATATCATTTTTACTCATCATCTCTCCATCTCCTTATTTTTCTTCAGAATTCTCTGGCTAATCTTCCAATTCACCGAATTTTCTGCAACATCCTCTTTCGTTCACTGCCTCCATCATAACCTATAATTTGGTAATTTTGTTTTGCCTCTGTCCTGCTCTTAAGACAATTCCCTTTGATACCATGTCCTCCTAAATCTACTGAGAATACCAGTTCTCAGAGAATTTGTGTCTTCTCTACAGTTATTAAAACTATTTTGTTCTGAGAAAAACAGGCAGATCAATGAAACAACAGAGCATACAGAGAAACAGGTCCAGATACATCTGGGGACAGAACGTCAGCACCATTTCTAAACAGCAGGGGAAAGTAGATTAATTTAAAAAAAAAGTCACTAGAGAATTGGTTGGCCTTTGGAAAAGGGGAACTTGGGAAGTGAAATCCCTACCTTACTCCTTCCACCATAAGAAATCATAATGGAATAGAAAAATTAAGCATTAAGACATAAAATCCTGAAGGAAATTCTCGTATTCAAGATCCAAAATCCAGAGGCACGATTTTAAAATATTGGTATCCATCTGTAAAAATTTTAAACTTCTGTTTGGAAAAAGAAATACCCTACACAAAGTCAAAAGTCAAATAAAACACTGGGAAAGAATATTTACAATACATAAGACAAAGGGCTAATGTCCTTAATCTCTAAAGGGCTTTAATATTAATAAATCAATAAGAAAAATGTCCTACTCTTGTTTAATAAAATGAGCAAAGGCCATGTATAATAGTTTATGGAAAAACAAATACAAATAGTTAATAGATATATAAAATAAGCCTCCTTCATGACTATCTTTTTACGTACCAGATTGATATCATGCAAATCAAGTAGTCTGATGGGCCCAAATGTGGGACATCTCCAGGACTCGGTCACTCTCTACCTGTTGGACGATCTTACCAAGGCTATAGCTATTTATGCGACCTATGGGTTCCCATTGCCCCATCTTCGTCTCTGGCCTGACTTCTCCCCACCTTTTTTCTTACTTTTACATTTCTTGGAGAAGGAGTGTTAGGAAAATACGTACATAGCGCCCACTTTGTTGAACTGAGATTACAGGTAAGTGATTCCAGGCCCCAACCCCTCCTCTGTCTGCCTTAAAGACATCCGCACCTGTCTTCACGAACTTTCCCACCATCACTACACATCTCCGGCTACTCCCAGCCAGCTGAAAAAAAACCAAGCTAAATCCACGTACGCTTTAAGGCAAACACAAGAGCAGCGCTAACAAAGGGCCGGAAATTTACAGTTAAGTCCGATATTTTTTAAACAGAGCATTGTTCCTCACACAAGGAAGGGTCAGAGGAAGACGGTTTATGGAGCTGGAATGTGGATTCAATTGGACACTTCCTCCAAGGGTGCCTGCCAATAGCTGCAGCCTTGGAGAGAGGGATTCACTTCACTGACCGGTTGCAACTCTTCTGCCTTCCCTGTTATTATCTAGACTTTATGGGGCCCTCCTGGGCTCCAAAATGCCTTGTAAGAACCATTTACAAGCATCACTTCCCACGATGCCTTGGAATATGGCCCGATGGTCACCATGTTTTTGCAGAGGGGAAAGCAAGGCAGGGAGGAGAGAGGGCTTCCCGCACCAGCCAGCGTCTCAGGCACGGGACTGAAACACCTCCCAGCTTACCATGCCGGGAAAAGAGATAAGAAAGAGTGGATTTTACACAAATAATTTTTAATGTGGAGCCGCTCTTTGGATGTCTAAAACATTTAAATCTACTGAACTCCCTCTATGGACACAGCTGTTTAACCCCTCAAGAATCCTAAATTAGTACTTCTCCTTAGAAAAACCACTTTAGAAAATCACATTCCCTGGAGCCTGCTCAAAACACAGAAATCATTTGCCTGGTGTTTCTGCCCCGTCCTGGACCTGCACCTTCCTCTCTCCCGGACGCTAACCTGCTGCGTTGGGTCAGGGGATTCCTCGAAGCAGAGCCTGAGAGGAGGATTCTTGTGTACGTGATTAACTCAGGAAGTGTTTGCAGGAGAAACCTGTAAGGGAGTGAGGGAAGCAGGACAGGGCGGGGGCAGCTAAGGGTTCAGCTGGGGTCCAGCCGCAGCCTGATCCCAGGGGGAGCTCTGGGGTGTCGGGGGCACCGCAGGGTCATCTGGCCAGGCCTTTGGAGCCCTGTCAATCATTAGCTGAAAGCCACCCTGGGAGGATGGGGTGACCCCCCAGGCACTTCCCTGCAAGAGCGATTATCAGGATAAGGAGGCAGTTGACACTCCCAACACATGACACAGATTGAGAGGACCTGGGTGGGCACAGTGTCCACGACACCTGCCCCATGTTTGGGACTGAAGCAACTGCTCGCTCTGTCACCTTCTCCCATGCCCATCCCCAAGCTGGGAGGCCACAGCTGCCCACTCAGGACCGTGCCGGCGCTGCGTGAGCCTCGGCTGCAGGAACAGGGCAGACTCGCCCAAGCTCTGGCCCAGCCAAGCCCCGCAGCAATTGCACAAAGGATCTTTTCCTCTTCCTTTCCACAGACCCCCACTCACAGGTGTTTCCAGCCTTCCCAAGAATAAATGAAGGGCTGTCCAAGCCCTTGGAATTCACAGGCTCAGCTTCCTGTGAGGACAGCAAACACCAAGTCCTGCAGAAGCTCTGGGAGGCGGGAAAGGCATTAGAGCTCCCTCCAAAGCTGGCAGAATCCCCTCTTCTTAGCTCTTGGTTCCTCCAAACGCCCCGCAGTCGGGGAGCCTGGAGGACGCACCGTGGTTAATCTGGTCTCCGAGCATCCCCAAGACGCTTGGCTCATCCCTACAGTTTCTGTCTGGCCTGGGGACCAAGCATCTCTCCTCTTATTTATCAACTGGAAAGCCCCCGGAGGGAGAGCTGCAAATGCAGAACAGAAAGGCGGGCAACCCTGGCAGGAAAGTCCAGAGCAAGAGAGATGAAGAACCCCCCTCTGGTGGCTGCCTTTTGTTTCCCCCGAACTGTCTTGCTGGTGGTAGAACAGGGGCAAGGCCCCACCCCACCTCCACCTCTGCTCATGGAGGGATGGGGGAGGGGAGGGCAGAGGTGGATTTATAGGACCCAGGCAGCCCCAGCTGTGAGAAATTACACCTGGGAGAAGGGAGAGACAGGTGCGGAGAGGAAAGGGCTTGCCACAGAGAATTCCCAGGGTGGCAAACCCCACAGAACCACCCCTGACCAGTGAGAGGGCCGGCCAAGGACGTGGGTGGTGGTGGGGCGCAGCTGTGCCTAGGGACACATGACATCTCAGGGGTGCGGGCTCTGCGTGCTGATCAGACTCTTCCGGAGCAGAGGCAGGGCAGGGGCTGGGGAGAGGGGTTGCTTTTAAAACCCTGACGTCCAGGCTTCAGCCCAGACCAGTTACATCAGACCCGCTGGGAGGTGCCCAGGCCTGAGCATTTTTAAAGCCTGTCACGCCAGTGTACAACCAGGGCTGAGAACTGCTGGGAAATCTGGTAGGGATGGAGCTGTGTAGACTGAGGCCACTGCCAAATGTATTTCAAAGCGGCCTTTCAAGAAAGGAAGAAATGGAATTTTCTAAAAGCAAACTGAGTTGGGTATTTAGTGCCCTCTCCCCATTACTGATATTTCTGAGAAGGAAGGGGACAGTGTAGAGCCCCTCCCAAAGGTCCGCATGTGTAGGCACAGAGCTGACGCAAAGGGCCCCTGCTTGTACACCACGTCACACAAGCCAGGAAGCCAGCGCCAGCCCCAGACCTGATGCAAAGGAAACGCTAGCTGAAGGACCGCAGCTTCCCCTTTTGGGGCCTGTCCCCACCTCCTCTCTGAGCCCTGCCCCTCCCTCTGAGGACAGTCTGGGACTGAGGTGGAGACAAAAGTGATCTGACACAGTGCTTCATACTATAGTGTTAATGACTGACTCGGCCGGGTCTCCTGAGGGCATGTGGGGTGTAACCAAGCAGCCCCGGAGGAGACAGTGCTGAGCCCTCTGTGTGCACTTCAGCCCCATCTCTGCGCTTCAGCCCCCTGGTAGCGGGGCAGGAAGACGTTTCGATGGCAAACAGGAAACCCCAGCGCTATTGTGCCACACGAGGAAGGAGACTTGAGCTGCGGGCTGGGACCCTGCCAAGACCTAGAGATGACAAGAGATTCCACACGATGCTTCCTAAACCTGAAGCTGTCCTGGGCACTGCAAAATTCGGGCTGCTTCGGGAGGAAATAGAAGGGCTGCTTACCAGCCAGGCCCGTGTCCTCTCTGGGACCCGTGCCTCCTCTGTGCCCTTTCCGACCACACTCCGCCTCCTGGGGCTGTCCCAGCCACTCTGCTCAGCAAGGGCCCCAGCACCAAACACCACCTCTGGGAGAACGAGGTCAAGTGTCCTGGGTGAATGTACCCACTTTCCCAGCTTTGACTCTGAATGAAAAGGTTTTTCCCCTCCCCACCCCAAAAGAATTTTAACATATTGACTGCCACACTAGAAAAAAAATTTTTTCCCTGGGGCCATGGTGTTTTATTATGAAGATAGAATAAAAACTTCAAAAACAAAACAATCCTTTCTAACTTAATGAAAAATTTGTTATTTTTTATTGTTTTCTGTGCATGAGTTATATGCAACTCACGTGGCACTGGAATCAATTTTTTACACTGCACGCCAATTAAGTTGTGATTCACTACATACTTATTGAATTCATTTTGGAGAATTGAGTCTTCGTATGCTTCACGAGGCCCCGGTCTCAAAACTAGCATGAGTTAAATACAACTCACATGGCAGTTAAAGTGTTAAGCATCAGGGAAGAGAAAGAGGACGGTGTTTTGGAAGAAGCAGCCTTGCCCTTCCAGAGGACGGACAGCACCTAGGGGGCAGGTAGAAAGGGGCTTAGCTCAAGAGAACTAGCAGAAGACGAGCTGCAGGGGCCCTCGACATTTGTCTCCCCCACAAGTTGGTAACAGAACAAATCAGGGAGATTTTCGTGCTAATAGTAGTAAAATAACAAATGTGAATAACAGACAGCTACCATACCTGAGAGCGTACTGTGTGCTCGCTGGTTACCTGCTTCGACTCTAATCCCCACAACAACCCCATTAAGAAAGACACTTTATTATCCCCATCTTGCAGATGAAGCAATTGAGGCACGAAGAAGCTGAGCGACTTTCCCAAAGACGCACAGCTAGCAAGGGGCAGAGCTGGGGCTCAAATCCGGGACTGCTCAGCTGCAAAACAGAACCCTTATACAGCTGTTCTCGGGGTGGAGAGGAAGAAAGAGCTTTCAGCCCCAAATCAACCAACCCAGCTCTATTCCAGAGGTGAGCTTCTCCCACTTGAGTGTGCCTCAGAACCCCCGGAGGGCTCCTTAAAATACAGGGTGCCGGCCCCTCGCCCCAGTTTCTGATTCAGTAATTCTGGGCAGGGTCGGAGAAGGTGTGTTTCTAACAAGCTCCCAGATGCTGAAGCTGCTGGCTCTAGATGCTTTATCTCTGTCCCTCCAAGAACTCCGGGGGGAAGGTTTTATTTTCACCATTTTACATATGAGGAAACAGAAGGTCCCAGGACCTGGGTGACTTGTCCCTGGTCACACAGCCAACATGAAGCCCAGTGCCCCTTCTGTGGGGCTGGGGCTGAGGGCTGGATGTGAACGACTGGCTACAGGGCAGGCGGATGCAGGCTGCCTTCAGTTCCAGCCCGCAGCAGCCCACCTGTCCTGGGGAAGGGAGGTAAGTGAGTGACCAGCACAGAGGACAAGCTGTGGGAAAAGCAGACCCTGCAGAGGCCAGGGAGGGAGACCCAGAGCAAGACTTGGGCACTGCGTGCACAGAGCCACTGACTCTCACCCCATGTCACCCTCTGTCCAGCAATGACCTACTCCTCACACTCGTGGACCCCACACACTGTCCCCAACCTGCTCCCAGAAAAAGTCTCGATGTCTGACGAGCAACAGGCATGGGCCCTTCCTGAGGCCACCCCTGCTGCCCACGCTGTACAGGAGGGACTGAGGTGCAGCAGGGCAGAGCTGGGGTCCCCCCAAGCAGGTCGGCCTGCAAAGCTCTCACTCTTCTTGCTCCCGGCCGGGGCCCCAGCCCGGCCCTCCTTGCTCAGGCCTGGCACACAGGTCTGAATTCCCCAGCACGACAGCGGAAGATTCGAGGAAGCGGTTCTGGGACTCCTCCGCACCATGCCAGCGGGCGGATGGCCAGGTGAGTGACCTGGAAGGCCACCACTGGGGCCGCCCAAACAATAGCCTTGCAGGCCGGAGGAGCAGCCACATGTTTATAGGGAAGTCCCTCCGGCGTCTGCAAGCTTTGACCTTCTGGATGGATGTTTAGAAGGAAACCTGAAGGCCCTCAGCTCTTATCAGAGAAGCAGGGTGTTGGAGGAGGACAGAAAAAGAGGTACAGAGAAAGTAAAAACTCCAGACAGAAAAAGCTGTATGTGCGAGTGGGTGTGAACGTACGGGTATGGTTGTGTGAGTGAGTGTGTGTGTGGTGTACGTGTAGGGTGTGTGTGTGTCCGTGTGTATGTGTGTGTGTGTCCATATGTATAGGAGTGGATGTGTGTGTGTCCATGTGTTTGGATGTGTCTGTGGTACACATGTATGGGTGTGTGGGGGTGTGTCCATGAGTATGGGTGTGTGCTCATGTGTCTGGATGTGTGTTCATATGTGTGTATGTGTGCCCATGTGTGGGGGTGTGACGTGTTTCCATGTGTATGGGTGTGTCTGTGTGTCCATGTGTTTGGATATGTGTGCGTTCACATGTGCGTGTGGAGGTGTGGCATGTGTCCACGTGTATGCGTGTGTGTTTGTGTGCGTGTGTGGTCAGTACGTGTAGAATTTAGACTCTGGCTCGGAGAAACCAGAGACCTAGAACGCTAAACCCCCAATATCTACTGACGGGCAGGAAAGAGCCTGGTCACATGTGCCTCCCTGAAGCAGCACCTCTATGACCTTCAGCCAGAGGGATCCGGCCAAGACAGACCCCATCGTGGGCTCAGATGCAGACAAGTGAGAAATTCCATGTGACAGGTTTGGCCCGAGGGGAGAGTGGGAAGTTGGTGGAGAAAACACTGGCCCCAATAAAGCCAAGAGGACTAAACACACCCTAATCTGCATTTCTCAGAATGGAGGACTATTTTATAGGGTGTTTTTAATGTCCTACCTGGGGCTGCAGGGAGGCCACCCTGCAGGCAGGGAGGGCCTGAGGCCTGTGTCACTTGGTGCTCCCACTCACCCGTGTGCGGGTTGGTCTCTCAGCTCTGCAGAGACACGCTGACGGATCCCGGCAGGTGAGGAGGGGCGGCCTCCGGTTCCCCACTTCCTACCAGCGCAGGTTTCTTTGATAGCCACACTTCCTGTTTACCAGGTGGTTTCCAAGTCACAGGTCTCTCTGAGACTCATCTCTGAGCTCACATCCCCTTCCTAAAGGGAACCCCAGCAGTTCTTCCTTTTTTGGTGTTATAGGCTGAGACTCTGAGCTCTGTGTTCAGAGACCTTGGGGTCTCCTCTGCTTGCTACCTGGGGACAGGATTAGAAGCCTAAAAGCCAGCCTAGCTGGTCTCCTCCACCCTGAGATGGGCAGGTTCGTTGGACGTGAGGGGCAGTGAGGGGGAGAGCGAAGAAAGGGGCAGCCATCGTGGGGGCGTCTTGCATCCACCCTCCTTGTCTACACCCAACATCACATGCGGGGAAATCCACCCTCCCCCAGCAGATGGCGGGCCCTGTGCAGGGCCAGGAGAGATGGCACATCTGGGGGTTTCCGGAACATTTCCAGGAGGCTGAGGGGAAGTTTGCCACAATACCACACTCACAGCCTCCCCGGCCTGCCCTGCCCTGTGACCAGCTGACTAACCCTGAAGGAAAGTCAGCACCATGAAAAACAGAACTGCTCCTCACAATGGCCTTCAAAGGCGTCTCTACGAAATCTTCGCACTTCCCTAACTGCCAGAGCTTAAAACAGCAGCTGCCCACTGGGCAGACAGAAAACAGGCAGAGCCAGGTACACCTGAGAGCCCTTCCGGACCTACAGGGCAAGTGCTTTGGGGAACTCACTTAACAAGGAACTTAAAGTATTTGAGGCAGAACAAGGCGTCCCAGAGAAAAGCCACCTGACCCACTCGCGTGACCCCTGAATAGACTCACGCGACCTAGTTTCCCAGTTCTGGGTCCTGCAGCCTCCCCATGAGAACCGAAAGGCACACACTGCCTCACTGCCCCGTGCAGTGGGACCTCGTGCACCACGGCCCCAGCTACGCACAGGAGAGCAACAGCTGCGTCCGACAGACACAGCCACAGCCACCTGATGGGTGTTCAGTAGGTCCGGTCCAGCCAGCCACAGGATTTGGAGCACCCAAAGGATGCTTGAAATCCAAAAGTTGAGACTCTCTCATGCTTCAAGGCAGCTGGTGTCGACAACCCTACCTCCACCTGGTCTGGAATCTCACTCACTGCAGGACAGCTGCCCTGTGAACCACAAACCCACCCTTCCAAACCCACCAGCACACACAGCAAACCCTGAGGTGAGATGACTCAGCAGCAGGCAACCAGCAAAAGCCACACTGTGGTTGGCTCCTAGGCCAGCAGGGCCATACTCCTCAACCCCTGGCTGCCTGCCTTTGTCCTGCCAGGCTGACGTGGAGGTCACAGCCCGACACCTGCCCCAGGACAGCAAGGATGCCCTGGAACCTGTGGTCCAGCCTGAAATGGAACCACCAAGGCCAAATACCACAACTCTCTCCCAGGGCTTGCCTTTCCTTTCTACTGCACAGGTAAAATAAACATTTCTTATTTGTTTTATTTTAAAAATACAGATAAGCAAAAAGATTAATATCCACAAAATGACAAATATTGTACAATTCCATTTATACGGGGTACCTAGAGTAGTCAAACTCATGCAGACAGTAAGTGCAGAGGTTACCAGGAGCTGGGGGTGGGAGGGAATGAGGGGTTACTATTTAATGGGCACAGAGTTTCTGTTTGGAATGATGGAAAAGTTCTGGAAATGGGTAATGGTGATGGTCACATAACACTGTGAATGTATTTACTGCCACTAAATTGTACACTTAAAAATGACTAAAAGGGTAAATTTTCTAATATATATATTTTACCATAATTAAAAATAAAAAATAAAAGTAATTACATATAAAAAAAAGATGAAGATCAAAATCTCCCAAAATTCCACCACCCGGAGACAATCACTATTAACATTTTCCCATATATCCTTTCATATGCAAATATAAATGGGTGATATATTTTGCAAGCATATCACACTGTTAACCTGCTTCTTAGAAATATATGTTTTTCCATGTTAACAGATGCACATCTACATCGTATATTTTTTCAGCCATATGGTATTCCAATGTACAGATATACTATAATTAACTAATTTATGACTGTTGGACATTTACTCTCCATTTTTTTTTTTTTTTTTGCTGCTGTTGTCATTATTATAAATAATGCGGCAAGGGACATCCCTATACACTTATTTTTCTGCACTTGCCTAATTATATCCTTAGGATAAGAATTCCTACGGTTAGAATTGCTGAGTCAAGGACTCCTTCAGGAGGGTTTTTAATAGAGCATTAAGACTAAAACTACACCCCTTATAGTCCCAGCTCCTCAGACTCAGGAGGCTGAGGCAGGAGGATTCCTTGAGCCCAGGAGTTTGAGGTCAGCCTGGACAATATAGCAAGACCCCAACATTAAAGAAAAAAAAGTAAAAGTACACAAGGATGTTGAATTCTGTCACATAAAAAGTCTCTTTCTCCACGTGGACTTTCTTTGGATTCCACTTGGACATTTATGACTTTACATAGTGGATCAGAAAGGGACTGTCCTTTCAATAAGAAACCAGCCCCTCCTACTGTGAGCCTCTTGTGGGGACACACCATGCCTATGCCATGAAGTGAAAGTGGTATATAAGAAAGCCTGGATTATACTGGGTTAATGTCTACTGAATTCCCTTGTCCAGCAAGAAAGACTCTAGGATGCTCCAGTGCTGGGTGCCCCATGTTAGGCAACACAAGTGTAGACACATGGAAGGTTTTCTGTGGTTAAAGGTTTTGTTCTTGTATAAACAGGACGAGGTACCAGATTCTTCATAAAGAGATCAAAGGCTAGAAGGCACCTGTGGAATCCTGTACTCCTTTGCCTTGGAGATAGAGAAACTGAGGCTCAGAAAGACTCACAGTGTAAACATTTCAGTCTTCTTTAAATGTAGCCCAGAAGTGTCTCCCTCGCAGCGATTCAACCAGTTCAGGGCAGAGCTGGAACATATGCCAAGTTTTTGACACCAAGTACAACTCTTACCCTCCCCTCCCTCACGTACAAAATTGGAAATTGAGATCACTGGGGTCACCTGCTGGCTTAGTCACGGCTAGATGTGTGCCAGAGCTGGCTCCTACTGGCTCTCAAGGGCTGGAGGTGCTCACCTCTTCCCAACTCAGTAACTCAGTACTCAGTGACACCATGTGGCAGCCTGAAATCAGCCATGGTGGGAATATTGACACCATAGAAATTGGCAAACACTGCCAAGCAGGGCTCCCTCCACCCCACCCTTCCAAGAGCCAGTTGGTTAAACACTGATCACAACCAAGAAATCACTGGGTACAACCTAGTAAGGCAATCTGTGAGCAGGTGACCTCAGTTTCCTCACCTAACATAAGGACAGCCTCTCTCCAAAGTACTGAATTCTTCGTGTTCCACCATGTTCTGCTCTCGACTCCATCATAGCCCCCCTCACATACTCACCAATGAGTGCCCCATGGTGGGCACAAATATAGACAAATGCTTTCCTGAATGCTTGCTATATGCCAGGCCACCACCTGAACACATATGATAGCTCATTTGATCTTCACAATATTACTGTGAGATACTTACTATAATTTCCATTTTACAGGTGGGGAAATTGAGGCTTTAAATGACTTTTTCACCATACATGAAAGCCTGTCTTAGGTTGGTTTCCTCCACAAGGAGACCCTGAGACAAGGATGCAAGTGCAAAGGCAAGGGGAGTGGGGCAGTGAGATGGGGAAGGGAAGGCAGCCGACGAAGGGAGCCACTTACTGCCATGAGTGATCGGGATTCAGGCAATTCAAACGTCCAAATCCAATGCTCTTTTCATTACACTTATAGAAATGAGCAGTTAATCACACACAAACGCTTAACTGAGCACTAAATATGGGTAAGGCATCACTTTGGGTTGACATGTCCAAAGAAAGCACAGGTTATCTCTCCACCAATTTTTATCAATAGAAGGACTAGGAAAAGCCCTTGAAAGTCACTTTGCCCATCCCACAGGAATTAGTCAGATACCCTTTCAGGCTCCCTTATGTGAGAGGTTCCTTTCTCTGGTGCAGGCACAGCTGCCTTGGGCAGGAGTTCGCCAGACCCAAGCTGTCACCCCAAATAGCCACATCGACCTGTGATTACAGGATCTAGAGTCTGCCATCCCAGAGATGATAAAAAAAAAATGACCCGCTGGTCGTCCAACCAGCCGAGACTGAGAATGTGCCATTTACTGTGCCCTCCTGTCCCACACACTGACCCCAACCCTCACACGGCCATGTCCCCCATGGGAGCCCATAAGCAGGCCGCATAAATGAAGCCAGCAGTTTCATTCACCCCAGGCCTGTGGGAGCTCATCCCACCTTCAGGACTTTTTAAAAATTCTTCTGGGAGTCTGGGAGGTATTTAAATAGGACAGTATGTCACTGGGGCAAACAACTGAACTATATCGTGAAGAGTGGCAGGAGGGGACTGCTACCCTGGTTTTATAAACCCAGCTGTGGCGGCTCTCGGCAGCTACACGTTGAAGACAGAGACTGGACATCTCGTTCCGTTCCAAGTACATTGCTGAGACCTGCCCGGTTGCTCACTCTGGGGGAGCGGAGGAAACTGAAACAAGTCCTGAGACTGCTCCTGGGATCACCCAGTCCACCTCCCAGACTCTCCTGGGGCCTCTCTGGTGCCCCGGCCCTGCCTCTGTGCCCCCACCTCCCACTCAGTGAGGATACTTCCTGCCAGAGTATCCCAAAGAGGACTGAAAGCAATAATCAGGCCAAGGTTCTTTTGTGCTTTGATGACGGGTCGCCTTTCTGGCAAGCAAGCGGCGCAGCCCAGCCCTCTGAGGCAGCAGATGCACAGCCCCGGGCACCTCTCCAGCTACTCTCAGCCATTCCTAAGCAGCTCACGCACAGAGTGCAGACACCAAGCTTGGCTCCAAAGCACCAGGAAATAGACCAAGAAGTAAAAGCAAAACCAGCGGGTGACTGAGTTGTCCCAGAACACCCAGGAGCAAGGCACTGAAAAGAAGGCGTAGGGTTGTCTACCACCCCGAGTGACTCCTGAGATAGCACAAACTGGGGAGAAGGCCTGAACCTCCAAACAGAAGCCAAGCAGAGAAGCAGAGAGGTGGACTGTGGAGTCCCAGGGACAGAGTGAGACCACCCTCAGGAAGGTGGGGATGATGCTGGCTGGAGATACAGCAGGCGCAGGCGCACTTGGCAGGATGCAGAGGGCACCCCGCCCCCTTCTCCTGGAGGAAGGCGTGGCTGGGGCCTCAGATCCCTGGCCTCCTCTCAGTCAGGCTCCTCAAAGGGGTCCTCATCATCCTGGCCGAATTTTAACAGCCCTCCATCGGAATCAGGGTAGTGGAGCACTTGGGATATGTCTAGGCTGAACCCCAAGGATTTTCCTGTGCCTCCCCAGTATTCCACCTCTGTTCTCCCATCTGCTGAAGGAGGGGCAGGACTTACATCCCAGCCTCCCCAGCACTGGGAATCCCAGACTGCAGCAGCCCACACCCCTGGGTGCCCAGGCAGCCTGCTCATTCTGCCTCCATCTTCTCTCAGGGCGAGAGCTACCCCTGTCTCCAAAACTACCCACCCTCTCCAAGCTCAGCCATCATTTGAGGCTCTCTTCTGTCCCACTGAGGCCCGCTGGACTGCCACAGCTCCCAGGCATCAGGCTGGCCTGTCCAGAGACGAACATACAGCTGCTGCCCCACTACAGGCTCTCTGGTCCCAAATGGGCACCACCCAGGTAGATGTCACACTGAGTCCCTGGGACACTGCATTTGAATACAAGTTATTGAGTTTTTTTAAATTAACTCTTCTCAAGCCAATTTATCTTAGCCATGAGAGGTTTCCTTTTCAGACTACTTGCAGAAAAAGTTCCTAGTAAGTAAATGTGTTTTGATTAATAAGATAAGTCCAACCTCAGATTCCTCACCCAGATGCTCCTAAAGAAGGTCCCTGGCTCTGTCTCCCAGATGCTTAAAAGAATCACGGTTTCTAATTCTTTCCTCCCATTGTGCCAGGATCAACGGGAGCAACCAAGGAACCCAGTCCCCCTCCAGGACAAATTGTTATTTGTCAGCTCGTTCGTTCATATATTCATTCATTACATGTCAGGTACTTACTATAACCCCAGCGAGCCGTAGACACAGCCTCTGCTCTCCGGGAGGACACGCTCTAGGCACGGGGGTTCCGGACACCTGGAAGGAAAGTGCTGCAGCATTGAGCAGCCTCGCGCTCAGCCCCTGCTGTCACTGAGGCGCAGAGGTGCAGTGGACAGTCCGGGACTCACGCAGCGCCCCAGTGGTGAAACAGAACCCTCGTTCTCCCTGTCAGGCCACCGCCACTCTGTTGTCCCCAGAACTCTCCAGCTTAGAGCTGAGTGCACAGCAAGGGCTCGAAATGAGAAGTGGCGAGTAGCTAGCTACCCAGGGCACCTGCAAAGACAGGATGCAAAGCAGAGGTCCCCGGCGACCTCTGCTCAGGCACCAGTTCCGGAGGTGGGGACAGGAGACCGCAAAGGGGAAGTGCCCCAAGGACCAAGGGCCCCCGCGTATTCTGCGCCCTTCTGAAGGCAGAGGGAACCCTGAGCGCGCTGCCTTCCCGCGCCGGGTACTAGGACCCGCCTCTGGGAAACCGTCCACCGCGCGAAGGCGGCGGATTGGGGTCGGACACCCTCCGGCTGTCCCGGCCTGCCCAGCCATGCACCTGCCACCCCTCCCCACCTCGCCAGAGAGTTCCGGAGTCCCCGGGATGGGGTGGGGGCGCCTTCCCGCCGCCACCCTCGGCGCGGAGAGAAGGAAGGACCCCCCCAGGGGTCGGAGAAGGAGGACGAGCTCGGAGCCACAACTTTCTTCGGCCAGAAGGCGGGCGGGCTGGGGCTCCGCGCCTACGCGACCCCTGAGGGGGTCTGCACGCCCAGGGGGTGTATAGGGGAGACCAGAGGCGGGCAAGGACAGAGGAGCTGACCAGGACGGGCAGGGGCCATCGTGGGAAAACTTTCGGCGAGGTGGAGGGACGAGGGAGAGAGAGAGGACAGCCTCGTTCCCTGCACCTTGTGCCCAGCATCCCGCGCCGGTGCCTCGCCCCCAGCGCCACACGCCCCGCACCCGCGCCTTGCCTGCATCCCGGGCCAGCTGCATCGTGCGCGCGCCGCGGGAACCGTGGACTTGGAAAGTGGGGGCGCCGCGGCCGGTGGGGGGCTGCTCCAGCTGCGCCTCGGCCAGCGATCGGCGGGCCCGGCTCACATGCAGCCAGGCTGGGCAAGCGGCTGCCGCGCGACGGGGGATAGGGCGCCCGGTCCTCCTCGCTCCCCTTCGCTCCTGCTCGGCCTCCCTCGCTCCGCTAGGCCTTCGTCCGCCCCTACCGGGTGCGATCGTCCTCTCTCCCCCCTTTTCTCTCGCTCTCCATCTCTCTCTCCACCCCTCAGCCTTCGCCTTTCTTCCTCCCCTCCTCTCCCGCCCTCCCTGCCCTTCTCCCCTCCCCTCTCGGGGGCGGAGCTTCTCCCCTCCCTCCCAGACAATGCTGTGGCTGCGCGTCCCCTTCCCCGCCCGCGAGTCGGGGCACCCGCTGCCAGCGTTTCTTCCGCGCGGGGGGTGGGGGTGGGGGACGGGTAGAGTGCGGGGGTGGGGAGGATAAGCTGACTCCCCTGGCCCCACTGCTGCAGCTCTCTCCAAGCGGGATGGAGACTTGACCCAGGCTCCTCCGCTAGCCGGGCGCTGGGACAGCCACTCCCAGGGAACAGTCGCGCTGCCCCACCGGGCCCACCTCGAGCGTCCCGGATTCCCCGGCAGCTATTGTGGGATTTGTTTCCAACGCCCCAGTTCATTCCCAAAAGGGTTTGAGCTGGACAGGGGATAAGCAGGCCCCCTGGACTTGGCGGGCTGGCAGACGTGACAGCAATGTGAAGGAAGCCAAGCTTCTTTGTCCATCTCTCACCGCCCCCGCTTCTCGCCCTGGACCTCTGGGGGCTCCAGTGCACAGGAGGCTGTTGAGCCGCCGGGCTGCGGGTTCCCTATCTGCTCGCTTCCTCTTATCAGAGTTCTCCTCCTCCCTCCCTTGCCTACCCCAGCCCTGCAGAGTCCTCTCCACGCCAAAGGGGAAGGGAGCCTAATGCTTAATGGGTGGCCAACCCCCAAGGTACAGCCGGACCAGCTCGTCCAGCCTGGAAGCCAAACATTCTTCACTAAATTCATTGTTTGGATCTTGGAATGTGTCTCCCTTAGAAACAATGTTATAAATGGTGATCTGCTTCCCAGGCCAGCCACAAAAGTCTGTTGAACCCAAAATGCAGCTGTAGGGTGGTGCTGAGAACTGTGTCAGCTACCCTGGAACAAGGAGGCCACTGATCTGCTTTTATGGCGGGGGAGGGGGGGTATATATATCTTCTGGTTCTTTCCCCTTGAGCTATAAACACTATATATTAAATAAATTAAAGCTCTCCCATTAAGTTACCCCCCACTGAAGCCACCACTCTGTAAGTTAAGCTTCTTTCCTTTGCAGGTAACAGGAACACCCTCAGGGGGATGTATTTTGAGGACAAAGGGGTTTCTAGAGAATCTCAGTGTCACAACTGCAGGGAGAGATCAGTAAGAGGCAAATCCAGAACCTGAAGGGCTTCCAGTAATCCAGGAAGTCTTTTCTGAGAGGTCCTTTCTTCTCTTTCATCATAGACGGGCCTTTCCTGCACCCTGGACACCTGACGGAGGGTGGCCATGGCTTCCATCGCTGGGGTTTGGAGCTCTGCTGTTCAGGAAAGCAGCTGGCCAGATGCTGGTAGATTTAGTTTCTATTTTAGTCTCCTAGGAAAGCAGTTCATTGGCTCGTCTTGGGTCAGGTGATGAACCTATGACCAATCATCTAGGGCCAGAGGTGGGCTTGGGTTGTCCAATCTGGACTTCCAGAAACCCTGACCCTAAGGCCCTGTTTAAAACCAAATCCATTTCTGACAACTTATATTCTCCATCTAGTGAATTGATTGATTGTTTGATTGATTAGTTCAAGACACCAGAAAACATTTTTCCATTCATCAATTTCCCCATACCAAAGCCACAGGAGAGAAATAGCCCCTCATCCTTCATCCTTCAAGGCAGGATAGAGGGGACAGCTCTGTAACAGAGATAATATTTTGCATATATTAAACTAATGTATTAAAGTCCACCCTTAAACTGTTTTCTTTTAGGCTTCGGCTGCTGGAGCAGGAGCTCATGATCCAGGAAGCAACAGGTGAGCATTGTCTAGAATTCTCCAATAGAAATACAACTCAAGCCACAGTGCAATTTTAAACTTTCTAGTAGTTACATTAAAAATGGTAAAAAGAAACATGTGAGATTAATTTTAGTAAGATGTTTTATTAACTCATGTCTAAAATACTGTCATTTCAACATGCAATCAATATAAAGAATTATTCATGAAATATTTTACATTCTACTTTCACACTAAGGCTGAAATCCTGTGTGTTTCATGCTTCGGCCCATCTCAATTTGTACATTAAATTTTCATCCAACATACTTGATCTGTATTTAGGTTTTATAAAACTTCTAGTTGAAAAAGTAGATTTACATACCCAAGTTATTCCAAACATCCTTAAAAGCTTCCTGATAACTGAATCAAGGATCAATGTATAAATTATAATTTTAGTTAATTATGAATAAATAAACTGAAAATTCAGCTCCTCAGGACCGCTAGCCCCATTGCAAGTACTTGGCAGCCATGGGTGGTTAGTGGCTACCAGATTGGGATGGTGCAAGATCAGAGCGCGAGGAGGCCACTGGTGAGCTTGGAGTCCCAGAGCTGACTTCCTTTTTTTCTTTAACGAAACAGTGGTGGGAGTATCAAGCACAGCCAAGAGAAAGCAATTTTCCACATTTCTTTATCTCCTCCCTGTGATATCTCGAGAGGCAGGCCTGGCCACTAGATCGGAGTTCTACCCTGTGCCTGGGGAGGAGGAGGCTACACAGAGAAGAACTGGGAGGCCCAAAGCCCACTCTTCAGTTCCCAGAGGATTCTGGGAGAAGGGAGGAGTGTGGGGGAGACAGGGAGTCGGGGATGCTGCCTCTTCCCTACTCGCGACTTTTGGCCATAGAGTGGAGGTATGTTGGTGTGACATTACCACACTGGCTGCCTGCTTCCTTCTCCCCTGTTTTGGGCATTAACCGAGGCTAAAGGACAGCCTCATTCAAGTCAACTTAGTGGGTCACCATGGCCACATGGAGGGAGGGCCTGGGGCCACCGCAACACCCCTGTGGCATAGGCATGAGGCCGGAGCCCCTCCCTGCTCCCGAGGACTAGGGGCTTCAGAGGGAAGCTGAGTTGTGTGAGCCACAGGCCTTTCTCGGGGCCTGTCCTGGTTTGAGTTCCCTCAGAGGCAGAACCTAAGGCAAGGACTTGGCTGCAGGTTGTTTACTGAGGACCCAGGAAGCAGGAAGCAGGGAGGCCGGAAGGAGAGAGGGAGACAGGGAAGGAGGAGAAGCTAATAAAGGTGGATTACGGGGCAGGCAACTACTGCGGGCAATGGGGGCTCGAGTCCTCTGGGCACCGTCCGAGGAGCTGAGTAAAACATGCCTCAGAATGGTCCTACCCAAAGTGGGTGCTGGGGCATTGACCCACTGACTCTCATTCCCCGCTAGCTGGGGTGACTCCTGGGAGGGCTTGCCTCCTCTTGCTTCCTGGTGTGTGTGAACCTGCCTGGCCTGAAGGAAACATCGGAGGCAGAGAAGCAGGAGCCACTGCCACCATCCCCACCTTGGGGTGGGATGAGTCAAGGTTCATGGAGCGTCCACCACAGCCTTGCTGGGCTAAGTGGACTGTGAGGGTGTGACACAGAACCCGCAAATCATCTGCTCTGAGCCCCATGCTGGAGGCCAGGTCAGGGGCCGGCAGGAGGATGTGATGGAGATCCAGAGAGGGCACTGGTGAAGGCCAAGTTAAGGTCGGGGATGCAGAAGGATCCTGGAGCACCCAGACCCTGAGTTACACAAGCTGCAGGCGTCAGAAGTGGACTCCAGCCAAACACTCAGGGATGGGACCATTGCCCCTCAGCATTCTGCTTTTAAGGGAAGGTCCAGAGCAGGCCCCCGCAGTGGTCTCCCTGTGACTCTGAGCACCAACCTTACGTGCCACCACACGTCAAGTAGGTATAACCTCTCCCAAATATGCATCTTGCAAAGATGCTCGGAAGGAAGGGAGAACTCTGAGTTTTTATATAAGGAGACCAGAGGGACTGTGCGTTTATTTATTTGTTTGTTTATTTATAGAGATGGTTTCACTCTCTTGCCCAGGCTGGATGCATGTGGCCTCATCATAGCTCACTGCAATCTCAAACTCCTATGCTCAAGTGATCCTCCCACCTCAGCCTCCCCAGTAGCTGGGACTACAGACAAACACCACCATACTGGATAATCTTTTAATTTTTTGTAGAGACGAGGGTCTTTCTATGTTGCCCAGGCTGGTCTCGAACTCCTGGCCTCAAGTGATCCTCCTGTCTTGGCCTCCCAAAGTGCTGGGATTAGAGGTGTGAGCCACCATGCGCAGCAGAGATGGACTGTTTAAATTATCATATTAAACTACATTTACCAGACTATCATTAGGGATTGTTTGTTTGTTTGTTTTCTCTGCTATCCAGTAAGTGAAAATTTATAGAGGAAGATCCAATGAGATACAGAGAAACAAGGAAGCCTGAGCGAGTCCAGGCCTGGGATGCAGCCCCCTCTGGACATGTCTGGCACACTAGTGTAGTGGGCCTGGTGGAACTCTGTTTGCTTGGGAGGTGAAAAAGGCCCTTTTGGGAGATAATTTTCATTCTAAGAAAAGAAGTTTGGCCCAGTACAAAGCTTTAATTGGCAAAAAGATGATGAGATTGTCACTCAGCTCTACCCCCAACCTGGTCCACTGGACACATGGGAGGGGGTTCCTGGGAAGACAGAAGCGACTCTATGCTACAACTCAAAGGGCTATTTCATAGGGGTACTCTGGGACCCAAGCAACCATGCTTTGGGGAACCTCCTGCTGAATAATATTTAAGGAACCAACACTCCATTGCTCAGCTTCTCTATTTCAAGGGCTTGGTGTGTTGACAACACTACCTCAAAAGAGGTAGATTGATTGTCAAAATGGTCACAATTACACCCCTCCCAGCACGCATGCCCTTTGCAATGTGACTCTGCAGTTCCTCCAATAAAGAGGTGGAGTCTATTTCTCCACCTTGAACCTGGGTTGACATTGTGACAACGCTTTGCTTTGGCCAGGAGAATATGGCAGAAGTCATGTTGTGCCTTTTCAGAGCCTGGGCCTCAGGAAGCCTTGCATTCTCCCACTCTCTCTGTTGGAACATTGCCTCCACTGTGTGAACGAGCCTGAGCTAGCCTGCTGGAGGATGAGAGACCACCTGGCCCAGAGCCAGATCAGCCCAGGCATGTGAGAGAGCCCAGCTAAGATCAGTAAAGTCCCATACCCAACCCAGAGCCGACCACCAATGCATGTGGGAGCCCAGCTGAACCCAGACCAAACAGCCAACCAATAAAAGCACAAGCTAAATAGATGGCTGTCATTTTCAACCAATAAGGTTTGGGGTGGTTTGTTTTATAGCAATAGCTGACTGTTAAAGAACTTAACAGGATACTGCGGTCATGACCAGGGTACTCAGTGGACATAGCTCAGAGGTGCCCTAGATTTGTTTATGAGCTCGTGTGAATTACTTCTGGGAACTCTGTCCCCACTGCCGGCCCCATGTCCCCTCTCCCCCACCAAAGTAGCACAGAGGTGTTTGCAAATGGCTCAAGTCTGGGTGAGCTGGTGAAATGTAGGTTTATGGCTGTTAATGTGACCCCATTGGTTCTCACAAACTGGAGAAACCTAGGGAAATTTGAGTAACAAAGATTTTGTCACTCAACTCCACAAGTTTATCTTTCATGGGGAAGGACTGTCTTAATTAAACGAGTCCATGTAATCCACCACTAAGAAGTTTCCATAGCTTCTAAAATATTTATATGAGACAGTGTCTGGATTCATCCTTGCAGGTGGGAGGGTGGATCACAGCCGTCACATAGTTGGTATCCAAGTAGACTCAGGTGCATGAGTCTCAGGCCACAGACAGGAGACTGATCTTACTAGATTTTCCTTCCTCCAGTTAAAATGCACACATGGAGCAGGTAAGAGAAAAAAAGGTAAGCAAAGGATCCAGAGCACATGACCTAGACTTGTTCATTTCCACCAAACATGTCTCTTGTCACAAAACGTATTTGGTAGAGAGCCTCAAAGGCTGAACTCTCTCTCTGCAGCCTTCCTGCTACACAAAGTGCTTATAAACAGTTTAGTAACTGACCTGTTTCAAATCGATGGGATATTTCATATAATTTTCCTGGGACTCTATTCAAGTTCTATTAACCCCAGGGTTACATTCCACCAAAGTTCCCCTTCCCTGTTTGGAAGGGAATACCAATTACTTGGCGTGAAGACGTTACTCTGCCATAATACAAATTGAATACATGTTCAACATAATATCAGTAGACATTTACTAGACACCAATAGTGTGCAAGGTGCCACGCTAGGCATGGTATATGAGCCAAAAGAAGTAGTAGGCAGCATCCTGTCCAACACTATATTTAGAATATATTGTCCAACAATATATTTAGTGGGCTCACAAATTGGGACTTAGAGAAATCAAGTCACTGTACCATTTGGTTGCAAGAAACAGAAGCCATTTGAGCCAGCTTAAGTAAAGATAGATTCATTTTTAAAGAATTTCTTGCAGAACTAACAGGAAAGCAGTGAGCCAGGTCTATAGAGAGAGCTTTGGCCATGACCTTTAGCACCTTCTCTCTCTTTCTCTCTCCCTCTCTTGCTCCCTTCCTGCTTCTTGTATTGCCTTTCTCTTATCTGCTCCAACTTCTGCCCAGATGCCAGTCTTGAGCCATACTCTTAGAGATGCTGCACCTACTGAAGACTCAGTCTCTGGGTGCTATCAGGTGTGGCCAGCAGTGGAGTAAGGGCCAGGACATGAGACGGGTCAGTGTTCTCAGAAGGGCGAGGGATGGGCAGAGATGGAAAGTGTTCGAAGTCCCTATCTGAGTGCTCATATGGCCTGTTCATCTCCCACCTGTTGGAGCCCAGGTTCATGGCCAGGCTCGAGGGCCCCTCTCTACTTCCTCTGACCCCCAAGTATTCTTGAAAGATTCTGGATGGTGAGTTCCCCGAACGTGCCATGCTTTCTCATTCTTACCTCTGTGTATTTGCCCTGGTATTTTCCTTCTCCTGGGATGCCCTTACCTCCCCTCTCTGCCAGACTTTTTCTCCCATGGCAGTGCCAAGGGTAATGATATGGGAGGGCTTTGCTTCTCGATGTAACCTCCATCCATGCCCCTACCCTTCAGCCTCTCAATTTAAATGTACGCTCTGACTAAAAGATCCATTCAAAAGTAGCATCCTGTGCATCCCCTGAGCAACCTGGTCCAACTAGAACTGTACCCAAAGGCCCTGCCATCTTCTAGAGCTACGCTTCATGCCTGCTCATCCTCCAAAACTTGATTCAAGTGCCACCTCTCCTGGCGAGCCCTCCCTGCCAACCTTTCCCCACCCATTCCCTCACTTCCTCAGGGCTCTCACAGCTCTGTTTCAAAATGCATCTGCAAGGAGCACTTCTTCAGGTCAACACACCCAAGGGCCAGGATGGGGTCTTATTTACCAGTTCATCTCCTTCTCCATCTGCCACTCTGTTAGTATTCAATACATACTGGCAAATGAAAGCAATGGAAGAACTGAATTTATCAGCTATGTGTTGAGTACTCACAATGTGGCAGATTCATGTACTCATGAGAGTATAACATATTATACAACATGTGTATGTATAATTGGCATTCAAATCCCATCACATTGCAAGCGTCAACTCATTTAGTCTTCATGCAACCCCAGGAGGTAGTACTGTTATTATTCTCACTTTCACAGAGCATGAAAGTGAAGCACGGAGTGGTGAGGTAACTTGCCCAAGATCACAGCCAGAAGGTGCCAGAGCTGGGATTTGCACTAAGGCAGCCTATCTCAAGTCTCTCTCTCCACCCCTGTGCTTTTTGTCTCCTGAGCAGCCAGGTCCAGTTGGGGAATGATGCCCACTGCCCCTCACTCAGACTGCTAGCTTCAACTAACACCCGAAACCAAATGGGGAGCCTGAGACTGGAGGCTGGTATAAGCCCTGGGGTGGGAGTAGAGAGAGTCAGGGTTGTTGCTTCTTTGCAGTTTCCACAGGGCCAGGCATTGGAAGTAGCAGAGCTTCCCCTTAGAACCTCTGGGGTGAGAGGGGAATGTTCACCCACCCTGGGCAAGGCCGCGAGGTCAGCTGAAGTTGGCCTTGGTTTACTGCCCTCACTCCCTTGTCTTCCCCTCCTATCCCACACCCCCATTTTTCTTTGATTATGATGTGGAAGGCTCTTTCATTCACTGATTCATTCAACAAACACTTAATGAATATCTAGCATGCCAGAATTGTTCTTGGCAGGCTGGAGATGAAGCCCTGTCGAGTCATTATTGTGTAATGAATGAAGTCAATACATATTACTGTGGTAAGATAATATGCTTAAGTACTAACAGATGTCATACACACACACACACACACACACACACACACACACACACACACAAAAGTTCTGGCTGCAGGAGAGGGGCATTCCGGAACCCCATATTACGCCAGAGACTGGCAGGAAGATGGGTGCTGAATGAAGAACAAATGCATAGATGTCAGACACCAAAACAAAGTTATAAAATGAAGGAAAATCTTTGAGAGGTTAGTGGCTCTGCAGTCTGCGTTTGTCTTAGGAAAGGCCAAATTATCCTCGTCCCAGCACACAGAGACCACGCACAACTCCACTCTTCAGAGCTCTCCAATTAGCCGGAAAAAGACTTCTTGTGAGCACTTGAGAAAGATTTTGTCTTAGACAGATAAAAATTGAGACCAAAGATTTTCTCATGAATTCAATACTTAATTAAAAAATCACCTATAAACAATAATTCAAAGAAAAGTTACAAGTACACAAGGAAAAAAAATGTCAGACAAGGGAAAGAGGGGAAATATAACCTGCCAGGGCTCAAGGAAAAAAAATGAAAGAGAAAAATAAAGCCATCACAAAAGTGAAAGACCCAGTGAAGGAGCAAAACACTGTGGAAATTCAGCTAGGAAGCTGGAAGATAGACTTCAGAAAAATGAACACAACAACATGGAGGATAACAGTGAATTCTAAAACACAAGAGAAGAAATAATAGATTGGAACAGAGGAAATCCAACATATGTATAATTGGCATTCAAATATATAAATTAAGAAAACTTTCCTAAACCCCAAAATTTGAATTTATAGATTGAAAGTCCATACTATGTTCTGAGAAAATGGATATATGTGTTTTTACCCCTTTTTAGTTCTTCATCAGAATGTATGTTCCATGAGGTATGGGGATAGGGATTTTTGTCTTTTTTGGTTTGTTTACTGCTATGTCCCCAATGCTTAAATAATGGCTGGCACCTAGGAGCCCCCAGTACACATTCACTGAATGAACTGCTGAATGAACAAACCAACCCACACCAACATAGCCTATTAATGTTACCATATTTCAAAGATAAAGATTCTTTAGTGGCCCGGCAGAAAGTTCAAATCATCAATGTTCAAAGCTAGAATCCATGAAACAATCTTGTACCTCACATGTTACCACGATGTCCTTAGAGAAAGAAAACATGACCTGAGAACTTTATATCAACCTGAACTGTAGTCTAAATATAAAACCTGCACTTATTCTCAAAACTACAAAAACTCAGCCATCTTGAAGAAAATATTAATACTAAAAGAACAAGTTTGGTAAACAAATGAATTGAGAAACAGAGGCAAAAGCACCAACAGTAAGTACTGAATACGTTTGGGACAAAAGTTAAAACAACTATTGGAATTATGGTTACAAAACAAAACATAAATATTATAGACCACAATAATGTAGAAACCGTAAAAGCTAGTGAAACTAAGAACTCATTAACTATCCTTATTTCCTCATTATTTATAGAAAGGGAATGATGATGTATTTAAAGTAGATAGCCCAGCTACTAGAAATATAAATAAATTTGAAGCTGTACAAGTATCCACCAGAGAGAGGTTTTTGGCCAGGGGTGGCGTCTGCATCTTTGGTGGTCTTGGAGCTTGAGCAGCATTGATGTCATTTAGTGTGTTGGGATCAAAGATAATGAGCAAACTGCAAAGTGCTCGACTGTCTTGGACAAAGAAGATCTGTCTCATACAAACACTCCCAGTGTCCCTAAGGAGAAACAGAGCACTAGAAGTAATAACAGCAATAACCAGCCCAAACTGAGTAAAGCAGAGGAGATTAGAGTTGGGAGAAAGTGGAAGCCAACTGGTTTTGTCATCAGTCGTGGTAGAGATTCAACCGATTATGTCCTAAGAAATAGAGGATTAAATAAATTGCATAAATATATGAATGTTCTTTTGTACTATTGACTTGCTTTTCTCCATGTGCATATATTAACTAGTCAAAAAACAAAAACCAAAGAAGATCCTATGAGTGGTGGGGAGAGGGGAACGGGGAAGATAGGAAGAGGGGAGGTGGGGATGAAGCAGGTCAGTGAGATGCTGGTGGGGGTCATGAGAAGGTGTCCAGCACGCTGCCCTCTCTCCAGAGTTATATCTAGAAGGATGGGAGTGGACAAAAAGACCCTCAGGTTGCAGAGAGTGTGGGATCTGAAAGGACAGAACTGTGCATCCGTCAGCTGCAGTGACATGGCTCCCATGGCGTGGGGCTGCCTAGGGCATCTCTAGCAGCAGAGGGACCTTGGCAGACCCAGAGAGCTTCAGGGTTATAGGATAGCAGCCAACATTTCCCATACCCCAAAGGAGGGAATGGAACCAGATGGGAAAAAGCTTGGGGACCTGACGGTATCTCACGGTTAGAACAAGAGGACCCATGAGAAGACACTAATCTGGGCCATGCCAGGGACCACATGGAAGCTCAAATATCTTGGGAGAAGCCCGGCAGAAGGAGCCTGTACTGGAACCATCATGACACCCACACAGGAACCAGATGCTCCTTTTACCACCCCAGTTGCAGAGATGTTACATAAGCCCACCACCACCACCACCACCACCACCACCACCACCACCACCACCACCACCCAAACAGAGATGAGACCCTAGGGAGAAAGTGGGGGTGGGGCGGGCAGAAAGGAAAATTTCAGAATTAACTGAATTTTAACCTGAAATGATCAAGTTTATCAGAAACTGACCAGCATGTTTTTTGTTACTAGCCAAATGGGAGTTCAAAGTAGAGATTAAGTTGTATTTTTTTTTAAGATGCATGTGTAGCGCATCACAGAGTTCGGCCTGAAAATTCAAGTGACAGAATGAGATAAATGTTTTAGATCTTTGCGGCTCAGAGGGTAGTCCATGGACCAGAAGCCTCATCATCACCTGGGAGTTGGTTATAAATTCTGAATCAGGTCTCAGGCTGGGTTGGCCGTATTAAATTGTAGCAAGATGGTCTCTGTGTATCTGTTAAAGGTGGAGACCCGTACTCCGATACAGCCACTACATGAAAGCACGCAGGAAGACAGGACTGGGTGTATAAGGGGAGATCTCACACAGGAAGCGACATCTGGGTCAGGTCTTAAGGGTGAGATACAGAAGGACATTCCAGGCAAAGACAGAGGCAAGTTCGAAGCCATGAAAAGCTTAGGTCAGCCAGAGAACAGCGTGTGGTCCAGTGTGGCTGGAACAGAAGGTGGGAAGTGAGAGGTGTTTTCTGTTCAACTTACACAGCCAAGAAACAAAATTCAAGACGAGTCAAGTTCCCTGTTTCCTGTGGTGTTTCAGGGACAGAGCTCTCGCTTTCCCATGTGTGTGTACATGGTCCAAACTGCAGGTCCGGGTGGGCAGCCACCGCCACCTCCCATGGACATGCAGAACAGGCTGAGAGGAGCCAGCTGGGAGAAGTTTCTTGGAGGACAGACACAATTCCCGGGCCAAGAAACCTCAGGAAGAAGCCAAGGAGGGGAGGAAGGCTAGCGGGACCGGCCCAGTGACCCCTTCCAGCTTGTCATGAGACACCTGAGACGCTGACCCTCCGCCCAGAGCTGGCCGACTCTCTGCAGTTGCAAAGCCAACTTTCAGGGCTTTGCTACTTTGAGACCTTGACTGCCCCTCCCCGCTGGCCCTGGCCGAGCCCACCCTCCTGCATGCTTGGAGATGAACGTTCGGCATGTTCTCTCCCACGCTTTGCCTAATCACTTTGCTCTGGAGCAGCCCCACGCCTTCCTGCTGGCCCCTGATTGAGAACAGGCCCGAGCTATCCAGGCCTTCCAACAACCTTAACCTCTTCCTCCCCAGACCCAGGAGAGCAGGAAAGGGGTGGGGAGGAGGGTCTCGAAGCAACTACGAGACTGGACAGAGAATGCCATCACCGATGATCAATCAGTGCATTGGCTCTTGCTCTGAGGGGATGATGAAATAGCACCCAGGCGAGCAGGCACGGGATGAGGTAGGAGACGCCGGGTCGTGCCTGGTGTGGCAGTCCACGATGAAGAGTTTGGGGTTTCGTTCTTACTGCAACTGGACACCCTTGAATAATGGATTTATTAGTGGGGTTAGACCTTATGTCCTTGTGGGAGAAGTTGGTGAGGTAGCACCTGTAAGAAGACATTGGGAGGTCAGAAATAAGTCACAGGGGAGGTGATGAAGAAATCTGAGGAAGGCCGCTGCCTCCGTGTGCAGTGGTAAATCGAGATCAGCTGGGGCAGGCTGGGAAAAAGCTGGACACAAAGTGGGGACAGCAAAGATGAATGGGAACCTGCAAAGTCACGCCAGAACCCGTGAGGACAAACTGGAACGTGTGTCTATCTTTCACACGACTGGAGGCGACCTGCAGATGACACTAGTGCACAGCCTCAGAGGGGATCCAGCGTGAGGAGGGGGACCTGCAGGCCTGACTGGCCACTTCCAGCAGATCAGGGACAGGGATGGGTGCAGCTGCAGTGGCACCTGGACCCTGCACCTATCTTCCAAATGTAATAGCTGCTGCCTCTTTCCAAATCTTGCTCAAGTTTCTCTCGTGGCCAACCGTGTCCCGGACTCATACAGGGAAGGGAATTCTGGGAGCTAGGACCCCAGCTTAGCTTGGCTGACACAGCACATGCTATCACAGAGTCCAAAACAGAGACAGTGTGTCTCATGAATTGAGAGCTTTCTTTAATTCTGGTTTTGTTTAATATTACAAATGTGCTTGTATAAATTAGCATTGTTTCTGAATGCTGTTTTGAGATATTGTATTTGTAGGGGTGGTAGCATAGGATTTTTGTACTCCCAGTTTTTTGGCATTCCATCCTTTACTTGATAAGTGCATTTGCCTTCTGTTTTTCATTTGAGATCTACACCGTTAAACCCTTTAATGGCTGCACCACTAAAAGTGCTTGGTCTTAAAAAATTGATCTTTAAGAAAATTGCAGTGGGATGCCATCGAAGGCCTTTAAACAAGAAAAGATGCAATCTAGTTTACAATTAAAAATATCACAGTGGGGCTACAGTTTAAAGAATGGATTGGCAAGGGGCAAGATTAAAACATGTAAATTGGTTAAGAGGTTGGGGAAGTTAAGAAACAAAATTATGGTCACAGGATCACAGAGGTGTATCAGTCAGCTACTGCCACAATATTGCTGTGTGACAAACAGTACTAAACCTCAGGGCTTAAAACAATGAAGATTGATGGGGGAAGTTGGGACAGCTCTGCTTCCTGCTGCAGGAGTGCAGCTCTGCCCTAAGTCTCCCATCTTCCAGAGACCAGGAGGCTAACCTGAGGTGCAAGAGAGCAAGCCCCACCAAGCAAGCACATATCAAGTCTTTGCAACATCTTATTGGCTGAAATAAGACATATGGTCAAGACCAAAATCAAGGCATGTGGAAGGACACTGCACTTCTAGTGTGAGGAACTACAAAGTCATATGGCAATGGGTGTGGATTCAGGCTGGGTGAAAAATTGAGAAAAGTGATGCAATCTGCTACCAGAGACAACCATAGGTGTGCAGATTAGGATAGACTCAGGAGGTGGTCACAAGACAGAACCCAGAGGGTGTGGTGATAGTCTGGGTGTATAAGGTGACAGAGAAGGAGTGATCACGAATGACAGCCAGGCTTTGAGGGAGGGTGATGGGGCTGGAGGATAAGCATGTTTGGTGGAGAGGGAAGGCAACGCTTCTGCTTTGAGAGGCATCCCATGGTGACGTCAGGTAAGCAGTTGGCTCTAGGGTCTGGAACAAGGACACAGGTCTGAGTAAAGGTTTAGAGCAGCCCGTCATCAGCTTGTCAAAGCCTACCAGAGCGCTTTGTGAAGTATTTGCTTGTGGCAATAATCCATGACACCACAGGACATCTATGCTCCTTTTCCCAACCCCACACCCAGACACGGACCCCTGAAGATATCCGACCGCATGTCCCCCAGCTCAAGGGGCACCATGCTGCCACTGAGAAGACAATTCTCATGCAGGTCCAGAGACTGAAAGGAAGAGATAAACTGCATTTGGCTGAAGAGAAGTTTTTTTCCGTTTGTTTTGTTTTGTTTCGAGAAAAGTATCTGTAGGAGCTTGGGAGTAATGTGCAAACTCCCCATCTGCACTCCTAGGAGGCACCTGTGAAATTCGGTGATAACTGTGGGTGAGCCGTCATAGTTTGGGTTCCCTCAAATGCAGACACCAAGATGCAGACTCAGGTGCAAGGTGCTGAGCTGGAAGATGGTGAGGGGAGTGAAAGCCCCACCACAGGGTGTGTGGAGTAGGTTTCCACTGGGGCCATAGGGGCTAAGTCCCTCTGGAACTCTGGGACAGTGTGGAGCATGCCTCTGCCACCTGCCCGAGGGACAAGGGAGCTGGCCACTGATCCTCCAGTCACTGGTTGAGGGCTATGCCTGTGGGTGTTATTCTCTGGAACTTCCTGTTTGTTGGAAAGGTTTGAGTGAGCAGCTTTGGTCAGGCGAGTGGCCAGAGGGAGCAGTGGACGCCGACAGTATCTCCTACAGCTGGGAAGGCTAAATTGTCCTGTGCATCACAGGGAGGCCATGAAAAAGCAGTCCTTCTCCCTGCAGCATGGCCAGAGCTACAGTCATTGGGAGGAGGGACAATAGTGACCACTTCTAGGGGGTCTCTGGGAGCCACAGATGCCACCTGGGATGGCAGGATGGGTGTGCCCACTTCAGCAGACCATTCTAGGGATGCATATGAGCAGTTCACTGAGGGTGGGATTGAGGGGTGGGTGGGATATGACTCCAATTCTGGGGGACATGCCCCACTCAGGGATGCAGTATCTTTGTCCATCCCAGATGAGAGAGACAGCTTCAGAAGGCCCCAGCTGAAAGAAGAGCCCCCATGGACATCAGCCACCATGCAATGAGAGCATCCAGGAGTCTGAACACATAGACAGACGGGGCCGGGGAACATTCTGCAGGGCTGGTGAGCAGCCTGGAGTGAGGGGGAGGACATTGGGGGTGCAGGCTGCAAAGGAACCGTGCTGAACAGATCCCGAATGGGACTGGAAATCCCCGCCTGAACAAACTGCCTATACTGGGAAGGACCAAAGGAAAATTCTAATGGATTCTCAGTGTCAAGAAGAGAATAGTCAATCATAAGACAAATGATTCATTTTTGTGCGTATCCAATTTGTGTTTGTGCTGTCTTGCATGATAATGTAAACCATAGCCACAGGAGAGGGTGGGCACTCTGAAGAGAGAAAAGATCCAAGGTGGGGTCTGCTAGTTAGGGGTGGACCCTTGAAATCCTTTGCCATTTCCCACACCTGTAGAACTATGTCCTGAAGCCTCACTGTAGCCCACATCTTTATTTGGCTTCACCCAAGAGCAGACTCTGTATCAATTAATTATCTATTGCTATATAACAAATTACCTCAGAAGTTAGCTGCTTACAACAATAATTATTCATATAGCTACTGTGGGTTCTGGATCTAGGAGAAGTTCGGCTGACTGGCTCTGATGCAGATCTGTCACGGGGTTGCCACTAGGATGTCAGCTGGGGCTGCAATCATCTGAAGGCTCGACTGGGGCTGGTGGAATCCACTTCTAAGGTGAGGGCTCATGCACGTGGCTGTTGTCAGAAGGCCTCAGTTCTGTCCCGCATGGGCCTCTTGACAGGCATGCTTGTGTGTCTTCGTGACATGATTCAAAAGAACAAGGTGGAAGTTGTAAAGTCTTTTATGATCTAACGTTGAAAGACACACATTGCCATGGCTACTGCAGTCTATTCCTTAGAAGTGGTCACTAACTCTACCCATACTGAAGTGGAGGGAAATTAACTCCACCTTTTTTTTTTTTTAATTTTTAGTTTTTTCTTACTAAAAGCCCTGACTTAAGCATTATAACTCCACCTTTTGAAGGGAAGAGTGTTGAAGAATTTGTGAATGTATTTTGAAATCACCACACCCTGAGACAAGAATTTGGGTGCACATGGCTTATATGGGAGGTAACCCTAGGAAGCACCAGTGAGGGAATGCGGAAGTGGAACAGCAGAGGGAGAAGGCCAGTGAAAGGTGCGATAACGAGCAGGTTACCCCTGTGGGCAACTGGAGCTCCGTCCCGTGTGTCCTCCGAGAGATTGTGTGGAGTGTGCCTTGGAGTCATCCCACTGGAAGGTGGAAGGTGGGCATTTTCCCCCTAACTCCTGTCTTGCATTGGTTGAGGTTAAAGTTCCTGCATCCCCCCCACTTCCAGGATACACCTGCCTTCAGCTGAGCAAACTCCCATGGTGCCCAAGCCGTAAGCAGAGAAAATGCACAATGTACAGAGCTCAAGGCCGGAAGCTGTCAGTGTGCTGGAAACTGTCTTCCTCTGCAGCTGCAGGTGAACACAGCTGGGCGAGGGGTTAGAGAATGGAGTATGGACACCCTCGACTGTGGCTTACAAGGCAGCCCGCTGGCTTACCCTTGCCTGAGGCTCCATTTCCATTTCTTACTTCTCTCTGGGTCACACGTTATGTGTCAACAAGGCTGAAGTGCTTGCTACTTCCTGCACCTACTCTGCTGCTTTATGCTTCCTTGACTTTGCTCAGGAAGTTGTCAGACCCCAACAAGAGCAAAAACATTAAAAGAGTACCTAAAAAGAATTGAGAACAGCACAGAAAATATTTTCTGGCACTAAGATGTTGAGTTTTATTATGAATAGTTACAGACACACAGCAATAAGTACTATGGGCCTCTCCATATGCCAGCCCAGGTTTAACAGCTGCAAAGATTTTGCCACACATGCTTCACCAACTCCTTTTCTCCTCTGCTAAGTATTTTTCCCATTTTTTTGTTGTGCTAAAATACATATACCATAAATTTACCATGTTAACCACCTTTAAGTTTATAATTCAGTAATATTCAGAAGTATTAAATACTTTCATAATATTGTGCAACCATCACTACCATCCATCTTTAGAACTCTTCATCTTGCAAAACTGAAACTCTGTTCCCGTTAAACAATAGCTCTCTTGAACATTCCCTGGGCAGCTATAAAAAACAAAAACAACGAAAACACACAAACAAAACAAAACAATAGCTCTGTTTGCCCCTGTTCCCAACCCCTTGGCAATTACCATTCTATTTTCTGTCTCCATGATTTTGACTACTCTATGTACCTCATATAAATGGAATCATATAGTATTAATGTTAGTAATATTTGTCTTTTTGTGACTGGCTTATTTCAGTTAGTATAATGTCCTTGAGGTCCATCCATATTGTACTATATGTCAGAATTTCCTTTCTTTTTAAGCCTGAGTAATATTCTATGATGTATATCTATAGACCACAATTTGCTTTTCCATTCACCTATCAAACACTTGGGTTGCTTCCACATTTTAGCTTGTGAGACCCTACTTTCAATTCTTTGGGGTATATACCCAGAAGTGGAATTGCTAGATCATATGGTAATTCTGGGTTTTTTTATTTTTTTGAGAAACCACCATACTGTTTTCCACAGTGATGTATGTACCATTTTACATCCTCACCAACAGAACACAAGGGTTCCAATTTCTCCACATCCTCACCAACGTTTATTATTTTCTGGGTTGTTTGGTAGTAGCCATCCTAACAGGCATTAGTTTCGATTTACATTTCCCTAATGATTATAGAGCATCTTTTCCTGTGCTTACTGGTCAATTGCATATCTTCTTTGGAGAAATGTCTATTCAAGTCCTTTGCCCCATTTTTGACTCTGATTGTTTGGGTTTTTGTTGCTGTTGAATTTTAGGAGTTCTTTATATACTCTGGATATTAATTCCTTATCAGATTTATGATTTGCAAATATTTTCTCCCATTCTGTGGGTTGCCTTTTTACTTCATTGATATCTTTTAATGCATAAATTTTTTAATTTTTACATAGTACAATTTGTGTATTTTTTCTTTTGTTCCCTGTGCATTTGTCATATCTGAAAAATCATTGCCAAATCCAATGTCATGAAGATTTTGTCCTGTGTTTTCTTCTTAGAGTTTTATAGTTGTTGGTCTTACACCTAGGTCTTTGGTCCATATTGAGTTAATTTTTGTATATGGTGTTAAGTAAGGGTCCAGCTTCACTCGTTTGCATATGGATATCCAATTTGAGATTCTCAGCACCATTTTTTGAAAAGACTGTCTTATTGCTTATTGAATGGTCCTGGCCCCCTTGTCAAAAATCATTTGACCAGGCCAGGCACGATGGCTCACACCTATAATCCTAGCACTCTGGGAGGCTGACGCTGGAGGATTGCCTGAGCTCAGGAGTTCGAGATCAGCCTGAGCAAGAGCGAGACCCCATCTCTACTAAAAATAGAAAATAAAAATTAGCCGAGTGTGGTCGTGCTGGGGGCTGAGGCAGGAGTATTGTTTGAACCCAGGAGTTTGAGGTTGCTGACACCACTGCACTCTAGCCTGGGCAACAGAGCAAGACTCTGTCTCAAAAAACAAAACAAAACAAACAAAAAAAAAACAATCATTTGACCATACATGTGAGGGTTTATTTCTGGGCTCTCTATTCTATTCCACTGGTCTATTTGTCTGTCTTTATGCCAATGCCACACGCTTTTGATTACTGTAGCTTTGTTCTACTAAGTATTTTAAAGCCAGTTCCAGACACCATGCCGTATCACCCCACGTGCTTCAGTTTGCATCTATAAAAACTACACATTCTCATCTAACCACAATTTGCCACATGCTTTAACTATCCACTTTTGTACTTTGTAAAAATATTTTAAAGCTAACTCTCTTTATAAAATGGACATTTCGCCATCTAAGCATGATTTTTAAAATGCAATTTTTAAATTAAAATATATGGTAGATGAACTAAAGGAAAGGATGGTCAATATTGAGAATTGAAAGAAGGAACTAGGCACTTACACAGGAAAAATAATCAAATTGGGATCGGACTTTTAATCTGCAACTCAGTAAGCTAACAGACAGTGGAATAACACATACTGATTTAAAAAACCCACCACAACCCAGCAACCTAAGAATCCTCTACTAAACTAAGATATTTCTGACACGTCAGGGTGAGAGGCGCCAGAATGTACTGTACGTTTGGAAGTCTCTTTACCCACTCTTAAAAAAAAGAAGTCTTTCTCAAAACCAATGACTCAAAACAGAGATTTCAAGTTGAGAGAGGATAAAGAAAAGAGGAAACAGTGTTGAGCAATGCACTGTTCAAAATGCACACTATTGAATCTAACAGAATAATACAGTGTGAAAAATTGTGTAATAAAAGTACTCAGTAATAATTTATAAATAGAAGAGACATACTGCAAGAGAAATTCAAACAATCAGCTGGAATGAAGAGTATTAACCTATCTCTGCAAAACTTAGTAGTTATGGGGTGACAGGGATTGGAAAGTAAAAGCTTTCTGTATGTCTCATCTGGGAAGATGAGGAAATGAAAGTATTGTGTTTGTCTCGACTTACTCAGGGGAGGGGATAAAAGTAGTGAGAGGAATGATCGGTATCTTGTTTGTATAATAGACTTATATTTATGTAATTACAAATGCTGGGAAAAGTTCAATGATGTTCCCTGGCTAACTGGGCAGAGAGAGGGAGAAAGAAGGAAATAAACACAATTTCATAAAAATTAATAACAATTTTAAAAAGGTAAGATATAACAAAGTAAGTCATAACTAAAATAAAGAAATAGAATCAAGAATATCAGTTAATATGATAAGAACAAACATAATGAATTATTCCAACAAAAGACAGAAATGTCAGACATAGTTAAAATATAGGCTAGGCGCGGTGGCTCACGCCTGTAATCCTAGCACTCTGGGAGGCCAAGGTGGGAGGATTGCTTGAGCTCAGGAGTTTGAGACCAGCCTGAGCAAGAGCGAGACCCTGTCTCACTAAAAATAGAAAAATTAGCCAAGCATGGTGGTGCATGCCTGTAGTCCCAGCTACTCGGGAGGCTGAAGCAGGAGGATCGCTTGAGCCCAGGAGTTTGAGGTTGCTGTGAACTAGGCTGATACCACAGCACTCTAGCCTGGGCACCAGAGTGAGACTCTGTCTCAAAAAAAAAAAAAAAAAAAAAAAAAAAAAAAAAAAAAAAAAAAAAAAAAAAAAAAAAAAAAAAAAAAAAAAAAAAAAAAAAAAAAAAAAAAAAAAAAAAAAAAAAAAAAAAAAAAAAAAAAAAGAAACTAGGAAGAGGAAATTAATAAAGAAAAGTTGATTAAAAAGAAAGAAGATACAGGAAAGAAAAAAAGGTGTATGTATCTCAAAGAATACTTACCCAACTCTATATAAGTACATTTAGAAACTTAGAGAAAAAAGATAATTTTCTAGCGAGATTGACCCCAAAAGCAAAAATTTGAATAAAATACAATAAAAAAGAATAGTGATTAAAGAGCTACCACAGGAAAAAAGGCACCTGAACATGGCTTCACAGCCAAGTTCTATTTACCTCTAAGGAAGGAACAATCTCAATGTTGTTGAAATTATTTTAGACCATGGACAAGCAATCTAAAGCTTCCTAACTCATTTTATGAAGCCACAGTAAATTGAATACTCAAATCTGATATGGCAGTACAAAAACAGAAAACAGTAAACAATTGCTTTTATAAATACGGTCATAAAAATACTTAATGACTGTGAGCAAATAGAACGTAGCCACATATGGAGAGTGCGATACTCTGACCATGTGTGCTGCATTCCAGAAACATAGTCTGCTTCAAAATCAGGAACTCTGGCAATGTAATTCATTGTAACAAATTAAAGGACAAAATCATATAATAAAATCAATATCATTGGGTGTTGAGTCAGATAAAAAAAATCATTAAAAGCATTTGATAAAATCAGCAGCCATTCTTTTTTTTAATTTGAGACAGAGTCTCACCATGTTGCCCAGGCTAGAGTGCTGTGGCGTCAGCCTAACTCACAGTAACCTCAAACTCCTGGGCTCAAGCAATCCTTCTGCCTCAGCCTCCCAAGTAGCTGGGACTACAGGCATGCGCCACCATGCCCGGCTAATTTTTTTTTCTATATATTTTTAGTTGTCCGATTAATTTCTTTCTATTTTTAGTAGAGACGGGGTCTCGCTCTTGCTCAGGCCGATTTCGAACTCCTAAGCTCAAACGATCCGCCCGCCTCGGCCTCCCAAAGTGCTAGGATTACAGGCGTGAGCCACCGCACCCGGCCAGCAGCCATTCTTAATTAAAATGCTACATATAACTGGAAACTGCTTAAGTGTATAATAAAGACCATTTGCCAAAACCCAATATGGATTGGCCTTATCATTGTAATAGGGACAGATAGGTAGATTGGTGGGACAACCAATTATAAATATAAACTCCAGAAGCATTAGACATTTAAATGTAAAAAATTAAATAATTAAAATCAAGGCTGAAATCTTGGACTATTCATACAACCTAGGGGTGGGAAGAGATCTTAAACAAAACAGGAAACCCACTTGCTCTGCAGATACAGATGGACATAGTTAACGATATAAACATTTATAAAAGCTCTTTATGTATTTATGGATAATCAAATCTTTCTCTGTATTGCAAATATTTTTTTTCCTAAATTTATTTGCCTATTGACTTTGTTTCCAGTATCTTGCCAAGAAATAGCGATAGACAAATAAATTTGGGAAAAAAATTGCAATATAGATTAAGAGTTAAATATCCATAAAACAAATGACTCTCATAAAATAAAAGATAACCTAAAAGAAAAAAATGGCAAAGAATATGAACAGAAAATCCATGGAAGGGCAAATTGAATTGACTGAGAAATCTAAAAGAGCTACTTGAACACATTAGTAGTCAAGTAAACTCAACTTAAAGTACAATGAGATACTATTTTATACTTATCAGACTGACAAAAATGAAAAGATAATAGCATTGCTGGCAGAGATGCAGGGGTGAGGGAGGGAGTAAGGTACTTTCATACTTTCTGATGGAAATGTGAATGATTATAGCTTTTTAGAAAGCAATCTGATACCATCCCTTAAAATTTAAAATCCCCGTACCCATTAGCTCTGCAATCCCACTCCTAGGAATGTATTTTATCCTTTGTTTAAACCTATGTACAGCAATGTTTATTATAGCTATATATGAGGGCTAAAAACTGGGAAAATGAATATCCCTCGACTCGGAATAAACCGTGGTGAATCCACAGCAAGGAATATTATGAAATCATCAGGAAAAAAATAAATTAGAGGGAAGCCAGCTAAACTGTAAGGATTCCCACAAGGTACTGCTAAGCAAACAATGAAAGATACAGAAAACTGTGTATAAGGTGATCCATATTTTTTTTCTGGTAGAGCAAACAATGACAAAACGTGAAGGAGTAGGGATGTGTTGGGTGTATACATTAGAACAGCTAGCTGGATGTTTACATGGGCATGTGATGATGGAGAAATGTATGAATGACAGCGAGTGCGTTGTTCGCATGGATTACTGGCTGGGCAGAGGGAGAGGGGCAGAAGAGAAGCGTGCAAACAGACAAGATGATAAAAAGGCTGCACTTAAAAGAAATCCATGTGCACAATATCTTGTTTATGTTAAATTGTATCTCAATGCATAGAAGATTAGGAGAAGACAGATCTGTTATCTTCCCATTGGTAGGAATGTCCATGCTATATCATTGTCAAGTGAAAACAGCAAGCCGCAGAGTGCAGTGTGCTACTATTGTGCTTCAGTAAAAATAAATCGGCAAGAGTAACCCTCGCATGTGTGCGTTTATGCTCGTATAAGTTGTTGAACGGGAGAACATCGTGAAAGGATACACCCGGTGGGTAACGATGGTTACTGCAGTATGGGGTGGGGCTGAAAAGTTTTCACTTTTTACGTCTCTGTACTGATTCCATTGTTTCACTTGTCACAATGAGCACACTGTGCTACTCCTTTGATAGTTTCAGGACATCAATAGTGAAAAGAATCTGAAAATAATGCTTTCTTTCTCGCTCCTTCTTTGCTCTTCCCTGAACATCAAGCTCTGAATGTAGCCCAGTACCGCCACCCGCCACCCCATCCTGCCCACCACACGTGTATAGACATCTGAGACTCATTTGTGAATGAAGTTCAGGTTACCTCCCACAGACCTCCCAGATGCTGGTCAAATTCAGGGAATACATCTTGGTGTCTGTGTGGCTTTCTGAAAATTCTGGGCCACCTTGGCAAGGATTTGGCTGGTCCAGAAAACACAGATAAACGAGGTATGGGACTCACCATTCCCCAGATTGACGTACCCAAGTCTCAGCTCTGGCCTGGCCAATTCTTTCTTCCAGTTAAAGCACAAACAACATGATTGTGGGTCTGTAGAAATATTTGTGTGTGTGCCTACAAGACCTGGAAAGGAATTGAGCAGGAATGGAAACTAACTTGTTGAGGGTCTGTATCTTAACCCCTGTAATCTTTTCTGTAACTCCGGATGAGTATTTATTTCCATTTTATAAAGAAAACAGAGAACCAGAGTTTAAGTTACATGTTCAAGACAACATAGCTGGTCAATTGTTAGGTTCAGCTCTGTGAATTGCTAGTCTCATTTCAGATTATTTTTTTATCTACAAAACCGCCAATAGTTAGTATCTAATTTTGGCTGCTATGACAGAGACCTAAGTAATAACGGCTTGAGCGAGCATACTTCTCTCAGGCCAAAGTTTGGGCTACTCTCTGTCATCAGAAGAAGCTATCAGGAGTTCAGGATCCTTCTCTTGTATTTTCCTGCTCTCCCAGGTGTTGTCCTTGCATGGACCACATTGGTTGACCACCACCTCTACTTTTTGGCAGTCCGGGAAAAGGCAAAGATTGGGGTAAACAGCTGCCTTTAAGAACACGACCTGTAATACAAGTTGAAACTCCAGCCTTGATTACACCTCATGGCCAGAGCCTGGTCACATGACCACACTTAGCACCAAGCCAGGCTGGGATTATGGTCTTGTACCCTGCTGAAATTCCACAGCCATGGAAGAATGGGAAAATAGACACTGGGAGACACTTGGCAGTCTCCGCCAAGGCTGGGAAAAGGACTTTCTGAGATCTGGGCACAGATCTGTCTACCTGCAAAGCTCATTATCTGATCACTGAACCACAATCAAAACGGTTATGGTCCTACTTCAGGTGAAATCTTTTTAGTTTTCTGTAAGTCTTCTGTAGGGCAAGAAGTTCATTTCTAGCGGACTTCCCTGAAGGTCATTCCTTCTGCTTCAGACTCATTCCCAGAATTTTCCTGATGCCGCAATGGATCACTTGCTTCCCAAGGGATAAAAACAACAAAAAATAAAATACGTTTAAAAATACATTTAAAAATATATGTACATGAACACACACACACACGGCCCCCTGGCATCTTTGAGTCTCCAAAGACAGTTGCTTCCTAAGCGATACGAATTGGGGTTTTGAGGCTCACAGTGTCTCCACAGGGTTTGAAGATCGGAGCTGCAATGGAAGAAGAGTTTTCTTGTTGCTCTGCCCAGGAATGTGTCTGGAGACAACATCAGCCAGTTAAGACGAGGGCTGCCTTGGTGTGTGTGTTTGTGGGGAGGGGATTACGAGCCTGCTCCCTACACTTCTGGGCACAGCTCAGGGGCAGATGCCTAAATCCCACCATCTGAGAGTCATTCCTCCAGTTTGAGCCTGTGGTTCCAAGCCCCATTGTTTTCTTTCCCCCAAGGACAGAATGTTCTGGAAGACTTTATCCACCAAGCCATGTCATTTATTAGGCAAAACCTTCTCATGCAGGACAAAAGGTAGCAAATACATATGAGGTAGCTTTAGCACTTTCATATTTTTACTGAGATATATTTGGCTACAACTCTTATTTTCATGCCATGTACAATTTGAGGAAGTACAAGGTTTTATACTATTAATAATTTTAGAGAAGTACAGGGGCTTTCCTATTTCTTAGTCTGTGATATAGGCTGTATCTGAAAAGCTTGGGACCAGAAGTGTTTTGAGTTTCAGTTTTGTTGTTGTTTTTGGAGGCTTTTCTTATTTTGGAATATTTGCACTATACTTAACCAGTTGAGCATCCCTAATCTGAAAATCTGAAATGCTCCAATGAGCATTTTCTTTGAGCATGATGTTGGTGCTTAAAAAGTTTTAGAGTTTGGAGCATTTTGGATTTCAGATTTTCAGATTAGAGAGACTCAACCTGTATTACCAAATACAGGCATGCGTTGTTTAATGATGGTGATACATTCTGAAAAATTCCTCATTAGGCGGTATCATTGTTGTAAGACCATGACAGAGTGTGCTTACACAAACCTAGATGGCACAGCCTACTAGGCACCTAGGCTATATGGCATAGCCTTTGCTCCTAGGCTACAAATCTGTACAGCATGTTACTGTACTAAATATTGTAGATAATGGTAACACAATGGCAAGTATGGTATATTTAAATGTACCTAAACATAGAAAGATGGCCAGGCGTGGTGGCTCAAGCCTGTAATCCTAGCACTCTGGGAGGCCAAGGCGGGAGCATCACTTGAGGTCAGGAGTTCAAGACCAGACTCAGCAAGAGCGAGACCCTGTCTCCACTAAAAATAGAAAAAAATCAGCCGGCCAGCTAAAAATAGAAAACAAAAAATTAGCTGGGCTCGGTGGCGAGCATCTGTAGTCCCAGCTACTTGGGAGGCTGAGGCAAGAGGATCCCTTGAGCCCAGGAGTTTGAGGTTGCTGTGAGCTAGGCTGATGCCACAGCACTCTAGCCCAGGCAACAGAGCGAGACTCTTGTCATAAAATAAAATAAAATAAAAATAAATAAATAAAATAAAGACATAGAAAAGGTACAGTAGAAATATGGCATTATAATCTTTTGGGACAATTGTTGTATATGCAGTCTGTCGTTGACAGAAACATTGTTATGCAGCACATCACTGCATTTATGATACAACTTATACTTGCTATTAGCTTTACGATGTTACACAGAAAGGAAAAAGCTTAATCTTTGAAAAAAAATTACACCGGTGATCTGTATTTAAAAGTTAGGAAATACAAGGAAAAAAAAAAAGAGATAGAAAAAAAGGAATAAAAGTAATCCATAACCCTACCTCCCAAAGATAATGACCAAAGATTTTAAAGTACAATTTTATCCCTTTCTTTTAAGCGCACATTCACGTAAATACAAAGGTATCTGTATCTACGATGAGTTACTGCTGAATCAACAGGAGTCTGGTAAGTGGATACAGATGGAACCAAACTGAAGCAAGTCCAAGTACAGGCCAATTCAAAAGCTCTAAAGCAGCGGTCCCCAACCTTTTTGGCAGCAGGGGCCGGTTTCATGAAAGACAATTTTTCCATGGATGGGGGACGGGGCGGGGCGGGGCTACAGTGGAGCTCTGCAGCCTGGTCCCTAACAGGCCACAGACCAGTACCGATCCGCAGCCTGGGGGCTGGGGACCGCAGGTCTAAAGGATTTTATTTTCAGTTCATGAGATGAGCTTTGGGGACAAAATTATCAAAGAAATCTACTGCAAATCCTACTGGGGTTGAACAAACACAGGTCTCCTGTAGTAAAAGCAGTCAGAAAGAAAATCACCAGATACGGGAAAAGCTTTAATCATCCAAAAGAAGTGCTATTCTAAGGAAGAAATGCTTCCCTATGAAACAAACTGACATGACATGGAAGAAAACTTTTAAGCAAAGTCCCTAAAATACATTTTCAGTAGAACTCGAGAGTACATTTATGAAAGAATCTCATTATGGAAGGTAGTGTTCTCATTTGAAATACAATCACAGAACAAAATTTAAAAATGCAATGCCCCCTAATAAACTAATGGATCCTGGAATTGAGCACCAACAGCTGTGAACATCAGGAAACGAGAGGCCACCAGACATCACGGTGGAAGGACACCTCGGTGGAAGGACACACAGCAGCTTATAAAATAGTGCCTCAGCCTCCCCCAGATGAATCCGCATCTGATCAAGGACACGCCAAGGGCAGAGGAACATGTTAAAGGGATGCATTTTGCATTTTCTGTAGAAAACTGTGGTCCAAATAAATCGCTCAACAAATAAGTTACAAGGAAGAAAGAAAGAGTATGAGAGGACGGGGGCGGGGGCGGGGGTGGGGGGTGGTTTGGGAAGAAATAGTTATCAACCAATGGCAAAATGTGGATGTCACGTGGATCCTATTTCAAACATTTATGAGACAACTGGAAACTTGAACGAGATGTTTAATTGTACTGGGGAAATATTGTTAATTTTCTAAGGTATAATCATTGCGTTGGGCTATTTTTTCAGTCTGTCTTTTAGTTGTAACTATGGAAATATAGACGAAGTGGTGTATCTGGGATTTGCTTCAAAACAAGAAGGGAAACAGAGGGGTGCAGGTGAAATGCGATTGGCCAGAGTCCACACCTGTTAAGCTGGATGATGGGCGCGTGGCAGTTATGATGCTATTCTCTCTACTTTTCTGTGTGTTTGAAAATGACCAAAATAAATTGTTTTAAAACTACTAAAACACAAGAGGTTGGCTATTCTACAAAACCCAGTTAGTGATTTAGATAACTGCACAGGGAATTCTCCCAAAATTTAAAGGAAATGGAAAAAGATAAGGAGTGAAGTTATATGAAACTTAGAGAGTAAGGGATGCGGTATGAATGTAAAATCAGAATTCCAGAAGGAAGCAGGAATAGAACAGAGGGAAAGTGGTATACTTCATTCAAGAACATTTCCATTTTTGGTTTCTTCTTTAAACGAGCTGTCTAGCAAATACTCAGGAATTTTTATTTACATTTTTACTAAATTGTGTATAGTTAGGAAACATGTTCTCTGTAACACTTATTTTTGAAAACTTTGAGACTTGCTTTAATGCACAGAACAAGACCAGTTTTTAGAAACACTCTTGCATGTTTACAAAGAATGTGTATGCCCTAATCATTGGATGTAGGGTTCTAAGAGTGCCCTCTGGTCACTTTTAAGCCTTGTTCAGTTTTCGTTTTTGTTTTTGTTTTTTTTTTTTTAACCTTCCTGATTTACCAAAAGCGAAGTGTTCGAATATCCTACAGGCAGATAGATGGACCTATCAAGTTCTCCCTCTACTTCTATTTACACTGCATGAATTTCGAGGCTGACTAGATGCTTGTGTTTAAAACTGACTCCTCTTTGTAAACTGAGCATTTCTATCATTACATCATGAAGCTTCCTACTTCCAAAAATGCTTTGTACATTAGAGTTTATTTTGTCTGAAGTATTAATAATAAAATAGGTGGAAACTATTTGCCCAATGTCATTTTCCCACATCCTTTTACTTTCAAATTTATATGTCCTTATGTAAACCAGTCTCTTTTAAACCAGAGCTTCTCGACATATCTGTGGTGAAGGATCAGTTGTTTTTTGCTATATGCTGATCACAGACTAAGACTTTTGTAAAATATTTTTGAAACAGTTATGGAATTAAAGATATGAAAAATATAGGCCCAGACATTTTAGTATTAAATTCAGCACACATAAAATTGCTTAGAAACTTTTATGAACTTTATAGTTTCTTTATAGTTCACTGTCAATTTCTGAGCATATCTTATGATAGTCTTTAACCATTTGAGACCGCACTTTTGAACACCAGTGTTGAAAACAGGATATGTCAGGATTTTGTCTTGCTATCTAGTCTGATAATCATTTAACTGTTGAGTGTGGTTTATTTACAGTTATTGGTACATTTGGGCCTGTTTCTAGCTCTCACATCTGTAAGTCTTCTCTTTCCCCCATACCATGTTGACGTGACCTTGAATTATAACTTGAGATTATGGACATATATTTTTTTCTTTCCTTTGGTCCTTAAAAAACTGCTGCTGGAGAATCCGACATCCATGGATCCCCAGCTCTGGAGCTTTTGGTTCTGCGTGGTCTCTCTGGAAGTTTTCAGAATGTTCTTTGTCTTTGTTCATCTTAAATAATACTACCCAGCAGTGAAAATGAATGAACTACATTAAAGAGACGTATCAATGTGAACGAATCTCAAAACACTGAGTAAAATATGCCAATATATACATCATTCTTTTACATAATGTTCAAAAAGATGCAAAACTAAACAGGAAACAGATATATGGCAAACTTGTGATGAAAAGCAAATAAAGGATTAATCCAAAATTCAGGGTAGTGGCTCTCTCTTGGTGCGGATGGAGATGCACTAGGAGAAGGGTCCGTGGGTGCAGAGGTCTGAAACACTGGCAGTGTGCCGTGGTCCAAGCTGGGACCACAGATACTCTTTACTTCAATAGGTAAAACCATCCACCTTGCGGTGGACTCCCCAGCAGTGGTTCACAGTTAAGATATTGGGAACAGGTGGCAGCTGGCTGCACATCTTTCAGGAGTGGCTGTGGTGGTCACAAATGCCTCAAGTGGCCAGAGAACCAGGGATGGAGACAGGAATAGGGTAGTTCTGAGTTTGCTCTAAATGGAAAAATACATCTATGCACCTTTGAACCCAGCTTTATACCCCATCAGTGATCCCCGCTGTGGACTAACTGGAGCCCCGACACGCTCAGGAGCTGCTCTCAGCCCTCTTCTGCCACCCACAACTCAGCACTTCCTGGTGCATGACTCAGCCTGACAGTGGCCGTGGCTGCTCTGGGACCCTCTGATCCCACCACGTGAACATGCAGCCTTTCTGGTCACCATCCCCAACATGTCTTCACCCCTCAGATGTGTTGCTGTAATAGCAGACTCATAAGTTCACATCCAAAGGCTAGCATGGGTGTATTCTCCAACTTTTTAACACCTCTGAGATTTCATTTGCCCCTTCCACATCCTCCCAAGAATCCCACCCATGTCGTGGTGCTCTGGGAGGGAGGACTGATTGTACTTTTGCTCCAGCTTTCACTGTTCAGTCTTCCAGGTACCTGATGATGATAACGCCTCTGAACTTGCTGAATTGAATTTCTTAACAGTTGATTTCCCTCCCTAGGTGATAACTTGTAACCAATCAGCCTCTCATATCCAAGGTTTCTGTATCCTTGAATTCAACCAACCGCGGATGAAAAACATTAAAAAAATAAACTGAAAAATACAGTGTAACAACTGCTTGTACAACACTTACATAGTATTAGGTATTATAAGTAATCTACAAATGATTTAAAGTACACAGGAGGATGTGTGTAGATCATATCCATATACTATACCAATCTACATCAGGGACTTGAGCACCCTTAGAATTTTGCATCTGAGGGGGTCCTGGAACCAATTCCCTGCAGATACTGACAGACGATCGCGCAATTTTATTACAGACCAGCCCAAGAAGGAGGCACGTGAATAGCAAAACTGTGTCCAGGAGAGCTTTTATTTGTACGGAACAGGTTTTAAAAATACAGAATAAAATAGCTTTATCTCTACTATTATTCACAACATCTGGTCCAAATATTACATATTTTTTAAAATACTTAAACATTTAATGAAGCCATGTTAGAAAAACAATATGAAAATTCTTTTTAAAAACTCCATAAAAGAATTACACATCTCAAAAAACAACCCCACCCCAAATACCCTCGGTATGCAAAATAAAAATAAACAAACAAAATCCCAGAAAGGTATATAGCCAAAGTCAGTCACAAAAACTCAAGGAAAATATAGGCATCCCCACTATTTTAAGAACAGTCAGAAATGTATTAATGTGTCAAAAAAAAGGTCGTTACTAACGAACAGAAAAGGAGATTCGTTTGAACCGTCAGTAAGATGGCAACGCTGGTAAGGGTGTCCTAAGGGCCTGGAAACACGCACAGCAATGCTACGGACGCTGGATGGCGGGGTGATGGTGAGGCACGGTCACGACACCCTGAAAGGATGGGAATGTTTGTGAGGCTGCTGCAAAGGGACCCCCAGCACTCACGTGCTGCATCGGTCTGTGGGCGGAAGTTGAACACTGGCAAAAACGGGCGGCCTTCTCGCGCTACTCGGGTCTCTCTGGAGGAGGGGCAGAGGGGAGGAGATGTCCTATTCCCTGTGTCCAAATCACAAGGGGACAGAGTACAACAGGCAGCACCTGCATCCCCGGCCTCTTCTCTGAAGCCGAGGGCAGGCTCCCTGGAGAAGCGAGCTGTGTGAATGCTCGGGCATGGGGCCACGTGCTCACAGCGGGCGGGCATGGCTGGGTGCGCACAGCTGGCGTCCAGCGACAGCAGGGCAGGCAGGCCCTCCTGCCAGCCATGCCAGGCCGGGCCGGTGCATGCAGCGAACGTACACCCCAGGAACAGTTGCCTGCAGGACACCGCCTCTTCTCTGGCCAGGCCAGTTCTGGAATGAGGCTTCCGCTTCAGCTGTCTGGCCTGGCCACTCTTATGGCATTGGTATTATTGAAGATTAGGCTTGACAACTTTACATCTAAGTTGCTAGTACCAATAGTTCAGCAGGGACACGAATGAAAGAAATAACAACTTAGCTCATGGTCATAAAATACGTGGATGGGTAAATAAAGTATACACACATACTAGAGATTCATCAATGGAGAAATTCTATCATTACATGACATTGTCATGAAAATTATATCATTCCCTCCCTGGAAAACTGTGACTATTATCCTGGGTAGAAATGTTATTTTACTATATGGAAATACTGCAATATTCATGCATAAACCAAGTTGTCATCATGAAAGTCAGTATTCTACAGTATAAAGCAAAACCTGTGTGTGAATTTGTTACCATGAAAATGGGAAACCAACAGGACCCATGATGCTGCACTCCGGCTGGCATGGCTAAGCTACTTCTCTTGCCTTGCTCAATCCCAAGAAACTAACTAAAAGTTAAAATTTGAAATCCTCTTAATGATTCTGAAAGTAAACATATCAGTGAATCTACACTAAACTTCCCAAGGAGAATGAAGATCGCATACAAAGACTAGAGCTATTTTCCATTATTCTGTGAACCAGTGGTGGGGTCCCCCCTCCCAACTCCACACTGTGAAGATGGCATCATCTCCTGTCCTGATCAACACTTTCTACTTTCCATGTTGGGTTTGCCAGCGAAATGCTTTCTTTCAGGGACCAGGCAGGTGACATGTGAAGGTGGTAGGGTAGGTGGTCACTATGGAAATCGGAAACTGAATGGCCTGCAAGGACATTCACATCCAAAGTATTTTAGAACAATCTACTGGCAAAACAAAGCGCAGTGGTCCGAAGCCCCAGCAATGGAGGACGACAACGTGAATGGGAAGTGTTACGAGCACGCATGGCCACTGAGTCCCCCAAAACCTCCCTTTGGGTGTGTGCTTAAACCCAAGAAGCAGATGGATTCATTCTTTTTTTTCAAATACAGACTTTCATTCCGTAGCGTATGTGCTACCAGGAGGACCACTTCCTAAAGTGGTTTGTGAATGTGTTGCATGTGCAAGGTACGTTAGTTATCAGGCGGCTGCAATCACTCTAGGCTGTGCAGAAAGTACCGGATTCAAGGGAGTCATCTAAGCGGGCTGCCCTATTTTCTCCCCACCTCTGATCCCCTTCCGCCTCCTTGCACAGAAAATCGAAAGATGCCCCCCAGTGGAGTAAGAAGGGTGGAAACCCTCTCTCAGTGGGAGGTGCGGAGGATAAGAATGCTTGCAGAGGACATGCCCCAGAGTAGCAGGGACGATGCCTCCAAATAAAACCCAGCCCAAGGAGAGGCTTCAGAAGGGAGTGGGTTTCTGGACGTCTAAAGTACGCACCCTGAGTGTTATTCAGAGGAGGGAAGATGCCCAGTTAGGTTGAAGAGAACTTGCTCCTGAATTGATGATGGTGCTCATTGTTTTTATTTGTCTGTTTGGTCCTTCTGCACACCTAGAGAGCTAAGAATACTGCAAATCTCTGGATGTTTAGCAGTTTCCCCCATTTTTCAGAGCAGAGAAATTGGAGATCTTGAGCAAAATACAAATAGAAGGAACTGAGAGCAGCTCAGGGTAGAAGGACGTGAACCTCCAGGGCTTACCACAGTAAGAGGTATGGAAATTGTGAACCAGTGTGCTTCTAAACTATGCGTCAAATACACATTTTAAAAAATATACAAAATTAAATGTAATTTAGAATCTAAGTTCTTTACTTCATCTGCAGTAAGATTTTGGCAAAACAATGCAGTGGCTTTGAGGTGTTCTTCTAGAATGAACCCTGAAGTCCCAGACTTCCAGGAGTCCACAGGGGCTGCAGAGACACAATGATGCTGTCAGCGTCACAGTGCAGAAAGCCGAGCCAGCCTGGGGTTGAGGGGGACAGGAAACGCACCACGTGGACGTGAGGCTGCTGAGAACCGCGCCCTGCTGCTGGAGACAGGAGTCAGGAACGCCTGCCGCCCACCAAAGCTCACCCAGGTCAACGACCCCATGAGATGTATGACCTCACGAAGCAAGGTCACTACTTTGTATCTCAGGATTTTCCTTTGGCTGAAAAACTTCAAACCAAATTCAACAGAAATCATTTTTTTCAGAAAGAATTTAGTGTTATTAATTAGAATTCTCTTAACAGAGGGAGCCTGCTGGCTGCTTTTCCCACCACCTTCCGCAACAACTTAAACAAGAAAGGCAGGATTTGGCCAAGGGATCCAACCTTACCCTCTGCAAAATCAAGATCTAATGGGCAGGCAAGTGTGAGAACCCACAGAAAGTCTCCTTAGGCCATGACTGCCAGAAATGACTTGCCACAGAAGAACTGGACCATTCAGTTTCCCGGATGATGGCCCAGTCCACGTGGCGGCCCTGTCTGGTACCTGCCCAGCTTCCCTTCTTCACAAAACAAATTCACATATGACTTGACCCACCAATTCTGGGCTCTGGTCCAGTAGTCAGTTCTGATAAATAGATTAGGCATTACAGTATTTACACTTTCATGGTATCAAGCAATACAAAACACAACCACAACAATGGTTACTGGCCTTCAAAAGCCGTTACAATAAGCTTCCTTGACGGTGTCCACAGCTTTACAGATGCTGGTTCTCTTCTTAATTAGGGGGGTGGGGGAGACAAGTAATAGGGGCACAAGGAAAGAGGGTCACATGGAAAAACACTGATTTCAAAAATCTGCTATAGTCAGTAACATTAAATAGGAATAAAACCTTGTGATTATAGACGCGCGCGACAATTGCATCACATGACAGCAGAGCCGAGACCCCTGTGAACTTGTCTGATGGGTGCCCTTGCGTGGCACTCTGTACCCGTCACCAGCCAGTAGTGATAAATGCCAGATAGAGTGTCTCGGCCACAAGTAAATAGAGGCCAGCTGGCGGCGGGGGAAGGAGCAGTTGAGAATCAGACATTGGCTTGGGGGTCCTTTCCCTTCTGCTCCGATCCCCCGAACAGATTTTCATTCAATAGTATCTGTACAGACCTGACCCGTGCCCAGCCCTGGCTGCAGGGCAGCCACAGCACTGTCTCCAATCAGGGTGACAGCCTCCTCCTACAGGAGTTATCAGGGACAGCAGAATCACATGAGCCAGTCGTGACACTGCAAGGACACTGGTGCCCCTTGGTCAGAGGAGGTCTCTGTGGGCGCAGGCCGAGGTCAAACAAATGGGAAGTGGGTCCAGGGGCTCCCAAGACAAAAAGCCCCAGAGCCCGGAGCAACCTGCAGGAAAGACAGCACTGGGTGGCAGAAGGGGACTGAAAGCAAGGAATCACTGCGGATTTCAAACACCCACTCCCACGGGGGGCCTGGAACTTCAAGATCAGTGACCACGGCCAGCAATGGACACTCTCAAAGGGCAAGGGGGTAAGGGCTTAAATAAGGAGACAGGCGAGACACATATGAGACACGATCACCACCCACAACAGAAAAGCTACTTGCGATCTGTCTTAGCTCTGGGGTGAAGAATGTAAATGTAGATATATAAACACATATTTCACTTCTCGTTACCCAGCAGGAACTACGGGCACACGCCTCACTGCGTCTGGCGTGGCTGGGGCTATACCGCAGCCTGCGAGTCCTCGTCTGAGCCCCGGTTGGTGTCGCTCTTCCTGAGGCCTTTCCACGTGTAGCCCACAAAGGTGGGGCTGATGGGCAAGTAGCTGAAGCATCTGTACTTTTTAATAATGTTCATGCCAAACGGCAAATTGTAGGATTCCATGCCGTCGAGTGACTTGTTCCCTTTGCCCACACCCTTCTTCCACTTCCGAATTCCTCTTTCCTCTGGGGTACCTGTCACACACACCCCAAAATAAAACAAAGGAATGCTTAGTTTCATAGTTCTACCGAGAATGAGACTCTCGTTTCATACATATCCAGTCTCCTAACTGGTTACTCGGTCTTCCAGAAATCTGTTCTCAAATACTATGTAAAAAATACCTCTCTAAAATGCATATGTGAGTCTACAAAATGGGGCTCGGAGTCTTTATTAAAACAGACATTGCCTTCATCAACCAGTTGCTGCTCACTCGCCCCCCACCCACACAGGCCCAAGTTTTCTATTGCTTTGCTCCACGTTAGCGCGGGGGTCTCGGGGGATCTGCGCAAGTCATGTACTTGTGCTCTTGTGAGCGTGAACTTCCACTGGTCTAACACTCCTGGCCACTCTGAACCTGACAGATGAGTCAGGGAGAAAGATCTATCTGGGCTCACAGGGCTTAGCAACTCCTGGATTCTATGGTGTAATGTGTAGGAAGCCTGTGACTTTTTTTTTTTTAATGTCTAAGCTATAACCCTCCCATCAGCGTTTGAGTTAATAATGCAGACTTTAATTTTTATCTGCCTGGCCGGGAATGGTGGCTCACACCTGTAATCCTAGCACTCTGGGAGGCCAAGGTGGGAGGACAGATTGAGGTCAGACATTTGAGACCAGCCTGAGTGAGAGTGAGACTCTGTCTCTACTAAAAATAGAAAAAATTAGCCAGGCGTGGTGGTGCACACCTATAGTCCCAGCTATTGGGGAAGCTGAGGCAGGAGGATCACTTGAGCTCAGGAGTTTAAGGTTGCTGTAAGCTAGGCTGACGCCACAGCACTCTAGCCAGGGCAGCAGAGTGAGACTCTTATCTCAAAAAAATTTTTTTTTTATCTGCCTAACTCCTGCACCCCTCTCTCAATTAGTTCTGGCTTAGGAAAGGGTGTTAGTTATTGGCCCTCTTAAATCTAATACCTGCCACCTGTTCATGTGTGCGATTCCTTCTGCCTGATGTGTCCATCCTGGTTTCCCCAGCAATCTCTTCATTGAGGCTTTTTGGAGGTGGGTTGTTTTGAGGGGAAAATTTCAATGAAACTTTCAAGCCCAAGGACAAGAATCACCCTTCCTTGAAGGCAGGTAAATCTACCAGTGTGTCCAAGGCAGCATTTTACAGTGGTCCACAGCACCTGCCTCCAGGAAACTAGGAAGGCTCCAAGGCAGGGCCCACATCACATCCTAGCCTGTCGCCCCGCGCATGGCACAGAATGCAGCACCCAGACGCAGGGAACACGGGTGTTACAGAGTCAGCTGCCTCTGCATGTCTCTTGTCATTGACTCTGGCTGCACTGATCTCAGCTTTTGCCCACTGTCCTCCACTGCCTTTTGGTCTTAGGTGGCTGGAAGACCACCTGAAGAATGACTTATTTAAAGGACGGGCTCCCCAAACAGAAGTAGGCCGTTCCCAGCTGGCTGAGGAATGCGTGAACAGTTGAAGCCACACTGCCCTGGGCACGGGCTGTGCAGGGAGGGAGGCGGGAGCTCAAGGCATGCCCAGCCCACTGTCATCAAACCACACGCAGGAAGCTCACCTGCTGGTCCTAATGGTCATTCAGTGGGAGAACCAAGTTAATTTATTAGCAAAAAACTGATTCATACCCAGAAGCTGGGAGTGTCATCTCAACTGTTTTAGAAGATAGTTTTAACCAGTGATGGCTTTGAACTGATTCACTCTTCCTGTTTCCCATTACTATTTGGCAAAAAAGTAACTCACATATGCAAAAAAAAAAGCATGTTTAATATATACCACATACCTGGGATGGTGTTATCCAAAATAAAAGCCACACAGCCTCCCACAAACATAGCAGTTGTGAGAAGGACGTTCAACACTTGATCGATTCCTGTTATCCCTAGAAATAGAACATACACACAAGGGTCATCGCTGCAGATGGGACAGGCCTGCCT